>JAQGDG010000403.1:0-161863 GCA_029844215.1 Przewalskia tangutica
AAGTATAGATGACAAAGTTTTGCAAGTTAAGTGTCGCGACCCGGAGCATGGCCGGTGCACTACACAGGCCACTTTGATTATCGTCGAGAGAATAGCGGCGGAACATACCGCAACCTGAAGTAAACACTTAGACAATAAACAACAACGGGCTAGTCGATGAGGCCACCTTTCGTACAATTTACATAATCCAAAAAGCGCATTTATTTTTTTACAACCGAATCCACGAGATATGACTACAGACCTCTAAGAATAACAAGCTGTGGTGGGGCGGGCCCGCCGTACCCACGAATGTACAACAACCGAGCCATACCGGGGATGCGTACTGAGATAAGCCTCGGAGTAATGGAGCTTCTCAGCGGTGAGCAGTGATCCCAAGAGTGAGGATCGACAACTGTATACTCATACTGCGGCATGAACGCAGCCCCCCGAAGGAGGTCAATACAACATGTACCAAATATGTGAAACTAAAAGTACTGTAGTGAAATCATAAGTCTAAAATAAAGCTGGAGACATGTATGATAACTCAATTAACAGTACAATGTTCTTAACAATGAGAGTAAACAAGAGTATGCTTTCTTTGCGTAAAAATAGGAGGCTCGTGATCAAAGTAGGCCGCCCGGTATGTCATTAAGTGATCCTACTCACGGGACTATTTCACCCATAGTCTGTGGACCCGCAATGAGGTAACGCCGCATAGGTGTATCCGCGCATGTCGTGTGGACCTGCGTGAGGTATTCCTCGCATAGGACTATTTCACCCGCATGGACTATTTCACAGATTATTTCACGCCAGGCGATGGGCCATGATGAAATACAAGCGCCTTTTTCGCGTCATGGGTAGCAAATCCGTGGAATTAGTAATAACTCGGGGCAACCCGTAAGAATAACATAAAATAGCACAATGGCTATCATACATAACATAAGCACTACTGGAACTATCATACATAACATAAGCACTCACAGAACTTTAAATCATACATAACATAAGCGTATCGACATCATACATAACATAAGCGCTACCGACTTATCCTAACATAACATAAGCACTACCGGCTTATCCTAGCATAACATAAGCGCTACCGGCTTATCCTAACATAACATAAGAGCTATCGGCTTATCCTAGCATAACATAAGCGCTGCACTTCATCTAACATAACATGAAGCCAGCGCTTATCCTAACATAACATAAGCTCTTCAAACATCCTAACATAACATAAGCGCTACCCGAGCTTATCCTAACATAACATAAGCGCTTATCATACATAACATAAGCAAGTTAAGAAATCCCCATCACTTCTTATTAGTCTTACTCATATACACTCTCATTTTAGTTTACTTAAGGCACTAACATGTCATTAATAATCCGGGAATTTAACCCAAAGTACTACATACTTCTACTCTTTTAAAATGACACTTTTTCATATAAAACTTTCAAGATACTAATAACCGTAGTATCAAGTCACATCTATTTTACAAGACAAGTGACTATACCTTTTAGAAATACATTTATAGGTTTCTAAATCAAGTGACTTCTTTCTTTTAAAACCTTAAGCAATTGATGCCTTAAAAATCAATTTGTCTTTCATTATTTCAAGTCATTTATCATACTTACATTACTTAGAGTAAACCGCTCTTTTAACTTTCCATAAAGCTATTATAACCAACTTCCCATAAAGCCGTTATACTAGCTTTATACTTTAGACAATTACATTCTTCCTTATATCCAAGGGACTTATACTTTTAAAACGAAACAAGTATCATATACTTTTGAAATACTTCAAGTCCCTTAACTTTTAGAAACCAAGATATCCTTAATTTTTTAAACAAGTGAGTTAATTCCCTAACTCAACCATCTTGGACATTCTTAAAATAAGCCAAGGATATCAAATGGACTAGATTGTCAAAATATCGTACGTCTACCGTACTATATGTTTACAACTATTCATGCTCAAGAGATAAGAAAGTTCCACATACCTCTTCGGTTCAATACACTTGCTAAGTCCAATATGCCGTACGTAGTATGTCAACCTATAATGACCATAATACGTTTATTAACTTCTGGCTTCAACGTAGAATATTCTAAGTGCAAAGTCACTAAATTCTATGGAAAATCGGACATCACTTCCTTTGTTTCTACATACTTTTCCACCTTTTTCAAGGCCCGAATACAATAGCCTAATACACCACATTTAAGGCCCAACAATGTAGTTATCAATAGGGTATTACACACCTACAAGACGTGTAAAATTCCGCCCCACAAATTAATATCAAACTAGTCCAACATACAAAGTCATTCTCGGCCAAAGGTGTAACAACATATCAACCTTTCCAATTCCTTTTCAATTCAAGTTGTTTAGTATAACATATTATCAAGCCGCAATCGATTATAACTACTACAATCTTCAAGTAGGTAACATACGACGATTCTAATTAACGACCAAATTGTATTTCAATTTCAAATGGCTCAAATGTCAATTCGGATTTAGGCTACTACAATCCATATCACTTATCAATCTTCAATACATATACTTCATGCTAGTTAAAATGTAAGGCTACAACAATATGTAATCTTGTAACACTTAAGAAAACAAGATTGTTACCTTAGTGAGCCTTAATCCACTTCAAGATCCGAAGCCGCTCCCTAGCAACTTAGAGCCTCTCCGACACTCCAATCATGCCAGAAGCCACAGAAGATCACAAACAACTTTCCTTCAATTCCAAATCCAAACCTAGGAAAGTGACTAGGTTTTCACCTTGCGACTAATATGAAAACGTCACTTTTCTGGGATCTTTCTATTGGGATACCCTTACAATACTCTTAGGAACCTTGGTTTAAATTATGGGGATTATTGGACAAAAATTGAAAATTTTCCTCTTGAAAAAGTCGATTAGAGAAACCTCCTTGAGTTCTTCAAAATTTTCTTGAAAAATGACTAAGTGTAGAGCCTTGTCTTGCTAGTAGTGATACTATATAGAAACATAGAGGGTCAAGATTAAAACAAAATGGGTGGCTTGGATGCATTTCACAAGGATCAAGCCCAAGTGGCCTTGACTAAGTCAACAATATCAAGCCTAAGTCTTGCAAGACTTAATCATCTTAACAATTGGTCAAATGACCATTCTATCCATGCCCAATTTCATCCAAGACCACTAAGGGGGTGACGCGTGTGTTATACCCGTATTTCAGTAATATGCGTGAGGTGTCGTCTGCAAAAGTTTAGCCTTAGTTAGGCATTATGAATGAAAAAGTTTGTGCCTGACTCACTAAAAGAATCGTTTTTAGGAAGCGTTTTACAAAACTTGCGAAGGAAAATTACGGCTATGTCATTTCTAATTTTTGCGGATTTTTCCGAGAGGCGAAATATTTTGGACCCAACGAGGCGGCCTTGTCACCCTCTAATTGGTGGACGTATTGGGCGGTAATGGGACGAATTGGGGGCATGTTTTGTCAAGGAGTTGGTAGGATATTTTTGTGTAGTAGATAGATAAGGACACTTGCCTAAATCCTCACCCTACACTTGCATAGCACTTGGCTTCATCTTGGCCATTGGTTGGCCTATAAATACCCACAACTTGAAGGTTTTCTTCGTCCATGAAATCAATTCTCCAAGTCTTGAAATTCCCTCCTCTCTTGTTGTGTTTCGTCAACACCTCTCCCCTCTAGCCTAGTGGCTTTGGCGAGAGCCTTCCCTTCGAGCCCTTAGCAGAAACCTACCCCTCACTTGGTAGAAAAGTTGTCTTCCAAGTTTAAGTTACTATTCCAAAATACCCTAGCCCAAATCCCTTATAGTAGTTAAGTAGAAGTTGTTAGAAACTTCTAAGGGTTTCTTGGAGTTATCGGAGCGTACAAATTAGGAGCTAAACCTTGCTTAGGAGCGACATTTAACTTGGATAATTTTGGGCTTATCGAGGTAAATACTCTTGTCTTACATTGTAATTGGATATTACATATAAGAATAGTTAAGACTTGAGTATAAGATATGAAAGAATATTAATAAATAGAATTATTGAGCGTTATCACGATGAAGGGTATAAAGAAGAATAATTGAACTATACTTACTTAGGATTGTTTTCACGATGAACTTGAGTAACTCGGCGGGTAGGGAAGTCTTTGCCCGATTTTCCGTAGAATAGAGAACCCTCTACTTAGAATTTTCTGAGAATAGTCTAGGCGTTGATAGGCGTATTTGACTATTATAAGAAATTTGATTCTCTTGTATGACATATTCGACTTGGCAGGTGGATTTCGCCAAGAAGGTATGTGACTCTTCCTATACTCTTGAGCATGATATTTTAAATATATATATAGTACGGTAGACGTACGTGTGTTAACTGAATAATAATTACGGCAATGTCTTTGACTTAAGCACGAATAATACTTACGGCAATGTCTTGTGACTTAAGCTTGAATAATAAGGATCTTGAAGCATTTCAAAAGAATCTTTGAATCATTTTTAACGGAAGAAATATTTGGTTTTAAACAAAAGCTTAAGAGTTATACTAGCTTTATGGGAGTTAGGTATATGACTTAAGAAAGATAAAAGGCATTTACTTATTTGTTTATAAAAACCTTGTATTGATTTACGTAAGGTGTACTAAGATTGTTTGAAAAGTAGACATATTATGATGCTATGTGTGTTAGTGTCTTGTGATGTGGTGAAAGTGCATTCTTGTTGTGCTTACGTTGCTAAGCGGTAAGTCGATTATCTTTGTTATTATATCACCTACCCGAATTGTTATACCAGGGCTTGCCACCTTGATCTGGTCTATCGGCTATGCGATGCAATGTGACTATGCGAGGCGAGTTCAGGATTGATCATTCGGTGTTTTAGCCCGTCACGGGGATGCTATGCGATCTGTGTGACTATGCGTTATTGAGACTATGCGGTGCGGAGTCGAGAGTGCAGGGTTAGCTACCGTCTGAGAATACCTCATGCGGTTACGTGTGACTTTATGCGGACTGCGGAAGTCGAGATTAGGCACGCATAATGATACTATGGGCGATTGGCCTTGCCCGATCATTCGCGGCCTAGAAAAGACATGTTGATTTACCTATCATTGTTCTTGTTTGTGATATGGCAGCATGTGATTAGGCGGTGTATTTGCAAATGGTTTTAAATACTTTGATTTCATTTAAGTACTTTACAGTTTCACATACTTGGTACCTGTTATGCGACCTCCTTGAGGCTGCGTTAAATGCAGCGGTAAGGGCGGCAGTGCTAGATCCACGTCCTTAGAATCTTTTTGCTTTGGTGTCGGAGCTCCATCTATAGGAGGCTCGACTTTTAGGTATGATCTCCTGTTGTTGTATATAGTTTTGTACATTCGGGGTATGGCGGGGCCACTGTCCGCCATAGTTGTTATCTTCTTAGAGTGCAGTCTATTATGCGGTTGGGATGTAGCTGCAAACTTTGTTTATATATATATGAAAGCGACATTTTCGCATAAAGCGTGTCTCATTTTAATTGTTTCATGTCTTGTTTTTATATTCCGATTACTCGATGTATGACTACTTGGGTGCGGGTAAGGCACGATCCGCGAACCGGGCAGATCGTGACAAAAGTGGTATCGAGCGGTTAATCCTCGGAAAGTGTCTACAGGCGAGTATCTAGTAAGTCTTGATTATCGGTGTGTTGTGCACTACACCAATGTCGAGAGGCTATAGGATATTTAGGATTGGTTTCCATTCTTCTCACTCTGAGATCGTGCCTTAGAGTTGTGTTATAAGTTGGACCCTCTAACATATTCCTTTTATGCTGATTATGCCTCACGTAAAATGCCGGGCCCCGAAAGCGGCGGAGGCTGCTAGTAGGACAAGTTCTGAGGCTCGAGGCGATCTATGCAGGCGGCGAGTTCCATGCGCCTCGGCCCAGCGAGACCACGATGCCGCGCCTCGTCCCGCGGCTGGCGGAGGTTAGGTACAAGGAGATGG
Source organism: Przewalskia tangutica (assembly GCA_029844215.1). NCBI lineage: Eukaryota > Viridiplantae > Streptophyta > Magnoliopsida > Solanales > Solanaceae > Przewalskia > Przewalskia tangutica. Next base: position 5,932 of record JAQGDG010000403.1, read on the forward strand.
CCGATTAGCGTGATCGTGGCGATATGAGGCAGTGGATCTGGCGATTCGATTCCAGCCCGATGGTATCAGTGGTTCACCAGAGGCGATAGTTTGAGGCTACGAGACTTCTGAGTTGTAGCCGCGAGTTTTACGGGTGGGAGGATGATCGCGAGTTCATCCGTCGATTCTGAAGGATCATCACGGGTGATCAAGGCTTGAGAGGCCGTCGTGACATTCGGTTCGCGTCGGCTGCGTGTCCCGCCGCGATTAGTTTGATTCATGGGAGCTTTCGGAGCATGCGCCTCAGCCCGGTATGGGCGAGTTTGGAGGCTTTTCTCACGCCTTGCCTCGCGGATGAGAGGCGCGCGGTATGATTTTTATTCTGCGAGGCAGAGAGGGCCTTGATTAGGGAGTACACTGTCGAGTTCGATTCTTTGGCTCGATATGTCCCACTGCATTGGTAGCGGATATGGAGGGCGGTGCGTCGCTACGTCAGGGCTAGATGATTATATGGTGAGTCTTGTGCGGGTGTGGCTCTTGACGAGCATGGACATTACGCGTGCGAGCTACGTGCGCTTAGATGCGAGGCGTAGAGGCAAGGCGTGGGCGAATGTCGACATCGAAGAAAGCCAAGGCGCGGTTCTTTTGGAAGTTCTCGGGGTGGGCGGCCTCGGCGATCTAGATTTTCACGGCCGGCTCGAGCACTCCAGCATCATTGTCGGTCTGACGAGTATTGAGGCGGTCGGGGCCCGAGGACTTGATTTCGGGTGGCGAGTGCTAACGATCGAGTGCGCTCGGTGTGTCGTTGTGGTAGATTCCATTCGGGTGTAGTACTTCAGAGCTTGCTATACTTGTGGCGTGAGTCATTATGCGAGTCTGTCAGAGCGAGGCGCCAGGTAGGGTCGACGCGAGTGCATTGCTTGTCCATCCCTTGATTACTCGCCGGGAGCGGGGTACTCATGGGCCAGCGAGTCGCGCAGGTCGTGGCGCGGGTCCCGATTCTAGCGGTCCTCGAGCGCATTTATGCTGTCGGCCCGGGGATCGGGGCGTCACGATGTACGTCCAGTACCTGCTCGGTTCGGTTATGATGTGTATGCCTTGATAGATCGGGTTACTACTGTCCTATATATCTCCCTTATCGCTAGTAGGATAGGGATAGAGCACGAGTCCATAGACCGCTTTCGAGGTAGCTACGCCTGGGTGATTCGGTGGTAGCTCGGCGGGTATATAGGGCTTGTCGGTGACCATTTGTAGTCGTCGGACCACTGGCGACTTGATAGAGTTGGACATGGCCGATTTCGATGTGATCATGGGTATGGATTGGATAACTTCTTTACGCCAATGTAGGCTGCGAGAGAAAGTGATGCGGTTCCGGTTCTGAGGCCGGTTGTTGAGTGGGAGGAACATCTTTATCGCAGGGGTAGGTTTATTTATTACCTCAATACTAGGAAGATGGTGCGGAAGGGTATATCTACCATCTCGTTCGGTGTTTGATCTTTGAGGCTGCGATGCGATTTCGGTCGGTTCGATGTCGAGAGAGTTCCCAGGCGTGTTTCGGAGGACCTCGGGTATCCCTCGAGAGGAGATAGAGTTTTGTATCGATGTCTTGCGGACACTCGGCCTATTTCCATTCGCCATACGAATGGCTGCCGAGTTGAGAGAGTTGAAGGACCAGCTGCGAGATTTCTTTGGAGAAGGGCTTAAATCACGCCTAGTGTTTCTCCAGAAGCGCGGTATTGTTCGTGAAGAAGAAGGGCGGGGCTGCGCATGTGTTGATTCTGACGGCTGAACAAGGTGACCATTAAACGAATACCCCCTTCCGGGATTGATGATTTGTTCGACCGGTGCGAGTGCGAGATGTTTCTCAGATTGATCTGCGATCGGGCTATCATCGGTGCGAGTCGAGAGGCGGATGTCCCTAGGATTGCATTCGGACCCGTGCGGGCATTATGAGTTCGGTCATGTCTTTTGGGTTGACGATGCTCGTGGTATTCGTGGATTTGATGAACCGAGTGTTCAAACCATTTTGGACACGTTTGTGATAGTGTTCATTGATGATATCTTGGTTTATTCTCGCTCGAGCGAGGAGCATGCGGAGCATTTGAGGGTATCTTTGAGAGTTCTCGAGACTATGATTATACGCCAAGTTTTAGTGTGAGTTACGGTTGACTTGGTGGCTTTTCTTGGGCATATTCCGGTGATAGTATTGGTGAATCGGCCAATCGAAGCGTCGAGTTGGCCTCGACCTCTTACTCCGGCAGAGGTTCGCGATTTTACGGGCCTTGCGAGTTATTATCGGTTCGTAGAAGTTTGCTTATCTGCGCACCGTTGACTAGGGTGATTCAAAAAGCGGCTAAGTTTGATGGACTGATGCGTGTGGCGAGGTTTCCGATTCTTGAAGGAGGCGCCGCCCGTTCTTACTCTTCCGGAGGTCGACGGCTATGTCGTGTATTGTGATCGTCGGCATCGGGTTGGGATGTGTTTTGATGCGGCGGGGCAAGGTTATAAGCGTATCGTCAGCGACTTAAGAAACCACGAGAGAACTACCCCCGCGTGATTTGGAGTTGGCGGCGGTGATTCACGCCTTGAAGATCTGCGAGGAACTATTTGTATGGGGTTCATGTGGATATTTATGAGACAGAGCCTCCGGTATATCTTGACGGAGGAGGTGAACTTACGATAGAGCGGTGGTTAGAAAGGCTTTCGAGGATTATGATGTTGACATCTGTACCGCGGGGAAGGCGATGTTGTGGCGGATGCTCTTAGTCGTGAGTCGATGGAGTCTATCGGATGTGCGGCGTGTCACGACGTTCGAGGCCGTGGCGTGCCTTGCAAGAGCACCCAGTAGTCATACATCGAGTAATCAGCGGAAATATAAAGCAAGACATGAAACGATTTATAAAATAGAACACGTTTAAGTGAGAAAACATCCTTTTCATATATATAAAAACATGGTTTAGCGATTTACATCAAATCTTGTACGGGACTACTGACCTCTAAGGAAATATACAACTATGGCGGGGCCCCGCCATACCCCGATTTATACAAAACTATCTACAAGGAGATCATACCCAAGTAGAGCCTCGGAAAGGATGGAGCTCACGGCGCGAGTAGATCCTAGGAATGTGGATCTAGCACTCCTTGCCCTACATGCGGCATGAGCACCCGAGGTCGATCAGTACCAAGTATGTGAAACTATAAAGCGAAATAAAATCAAAGTATTTAAAACCTTTTCACAAATACAATCAGTTCAATTGCATAGTTTCACATCACAAGCAACAACGATAATAGGAAAAGCGTAACAGTCTATTCTAGCGCGAATGATCAAGCAAGGCCAATCGCCCATAGTATCGTGCTGCGTGCCTAGTCACGGACTTCCCAATCGCATAGGTCACACGGACGCATGGTATTCCCGCGTCGGGGCAGCGACCAGGCATCCGCCTGGCTCCCGATCCGCATAGCCTCAAAAGGCGCAGTCTCAGCGCATCGCATAGAATCCGTCGGGCTAAACACCGAATGATCAATCACGGAGCATACGGCTGCTCGCGTAGTCTCGCACCGCATAGCCGTATAGACGCATCGAAGAGGCAAGCCACCGGTATAACGATCGAAAGGTAGGTGATACAATAACGATAACGGACTTACGGTTAGCAGCGGAAGCGGCAAAATGACCCTTTTACACGCAATTCAAGACACTAACCAGTAGCATCATAATATGTCTACTTATCACACAAATCTTACTACACTGCGAAATCAATACAAGACTTTTATAAACAAACAAGTAAGCATTCCTTTTTATCTTCTTAAGTTGTTATACCTAACTTCCCATAAAGCTAGTATAACTCTTAAGCTTTTGTTTTAAAACCAAATATTTATCTTACGTTAAAAATGATTCGATATTCTTTTGAAATGTTTGATTCTTTGTTATTGGGCTTAAGTGAGGCATTCTTAGTAAGTATTATTCGAGCTTAAGCGTGAGGCATTACCATAAGTATTATTCATTAACACGTATGCGTCTACCGTACTATATATTGTAAAATATCATGCTTTAGGAAGAATCACATACCTTCTCGTGAAAACCACCGCCAAGTTGAATATGTCATATGTGAGTCGACTATAATAGTCAGATATCTATCAAAGACTACTCGAAGGTCATTCTAAGCAGAGGTTCATAATTCTCGGTAAGTCAGGCGACTACTTCACAGTGAGCTATATAAGTCTACTGTGAAACAGTCCTATGTAAATCTGATTTGATTATTCTTCTAAGTATTTATACTTATTCTTATTCTACAATAAGTATTCTCTAATTCAAAGAGGTTAGGATTAGTTACCTCGGTAAGCCCAATAATATCATAGAAAAGTCGCGCTGAGCAGGTTTTGCTCTAAGTTGTATGCTCGAGAAACCTTAGAAGTTCTTCACAACTACTAAGTACTAAGGTATTTGGGCTAGGGTATTTTGGGCATTATAACAAAACAAGAAGGCAACTTTTCTACCAAGGGAGGTAGGTTTGGCTAGGCTAGGGGTGGGGTAGCCTCGGCCAAGCTTCTCGAGGAGGGGGTGTTGGACGGTGCTACAAAGGGAGAGGGAAGGATTTTTAGACTTGGAAAGCTTTTGTGGATGAAGAACTCTTCATCTCAAGAGGTATTTATAGCTCGAGCCTTGGCAACCAATGGCGAAGATGAAGACAAGTCAAGGCAAGTGTAAGGCCAAGATCAAGCCAAGTGCACCCTAACCCCTACTCCACAAAACACTCCACAAAACACTCCACAAAACATGGCACAAAACAAGGCCTAAGCAAGGAACCAATCGGCAAGGCCAACACCCCTCTTGGGCCTTGATCGTCCAAAGCCACACTTGCTTCGATGTGGGTGACACATATCACCCTCCGTTGGTCCAAAATGTTTCGTCTCTCGGAAAAATCCGCAAAATAAGAAATGGCATAGCGAATTTACTCTGAAAGTGTGGAAGCGTTTCGTCGAAAGCGATTCTTTTAGTGAGTTGTGTACAAAGAAAGCGTCGAGGCTAACTAAGGCCAAACTTTTATGCGTATTCCCTTACGTACATACTGCGAAATACGGTGTACATTCTCCTCGCAGAAACATTCGTCCGAATGTTCCTTCTCAAACGATTAACGATAAGATTCTTCATAACTTAAGCGGTTTGCAAATGCCACAGCGGCCACAAAACAACACTAGGCATAAGCGATAACGAAAATTTACAAGTAGGAAAGTGAATTACGGAGGTGTGGGAATAGGTGAGGATACTTCTGCCTCATGTCCTCCTCGGCCCACGTCATCTCTCTCTCGAGCTCGTTCGCCACAAGACTTTGGCGGAAGCCACGTCCTTCGTCATGACGCCTAACTTTGACGATCGACTATCGCTGGGAATCTCATCATACGATAACCCCTCGGTCACTGGACATCGTCGTCGGGTGTACCCGATGGATCCGATACATCTCCGGCATAGATCGTGAAAAACGGGATGCACCGCTCCGGTCGGACGGCAGATCCAGCTCATGCAACCTTGCCTACCACGGACAATCTGAAGCGGCCCAATGTACCTGTGGTGAGTTTCCCCTTCTTCAAATCTCATCACACCTTCATGGGTGGCGCCTTTAGGAAAATCCAATCATGAACCTCGAACTCAAGATCTGGCGGCGATGATCTGCATACGACTTATCGACTACGGTGTCGATAGCGCTCTCGGATAAGCTTGCTTATCCATTTTGCTGCACCAAATCTGGTCCTAGTGCACTCGCCCACATCGAACCAACCTATAGGCGTCTGCACTTCCTCCCATGAGGCCTCATGGGTGCCATGAATCTTTGGAGTGGTAGCTATTATTATACGCAAACTCAACTAGAGGTAAATGATCCTCAACTACCACGAAGTCAATACGGGCTCGCGACGTATCCTCGAAGTCTGGATGGTGCGCTCTGCTGTCCGAATGCATGCGTGGATGAAATGCGGTACTCGGGCTCACTGCGTCCTAAACCCCTCTGGAAGGACCTCCGAGTTAGCCGAAATGCCCAGGCTCCTGCATGCGATATGATCAGTAGGGACTCCGTGCGATCGACGATCTCCGGATGTAAAGTGCGGCGTAATCCTCGTAGAAAAAGTCGTCCGGACGGAAGAAAGTGGGCTGATTTTCGACTGTCGGCGATAAGCTGATATACCGTGTTTCCAGTATGTGCGTGAGGCGTCGTGTACAATTTGAGCCTTAAGTAGGCATAGTTTGAAATTTGTACACAAGTGCGAAAAGTCGTTTTTCGGCGAAGCGTTTCCTGACTACGTTGGGAAAATTCCGGCTATGTCATTTAGTATTTTTGCGGATTTTTCCGGCGGCGGAACATTTTGGACCAACGGGAGGTGACCTTGTCACCCTCGTTGGGCACAAAGAGAAGGCTTGGCCTTGGCGATTGGCTCCTCTTTTGTGCCTTGCTTTGTGGCTTGTTTTGTGGAGTGTTTTGTGGAGTGTTTTGTGGGTGCACTTGGCTTGATCTTGGCCTTACACTTGCCTTGCACATGGCTTGATCTTGGCCATTGGTTGGCCTTTGGTTTTGCTATAAATACCCCCTCTCTTTGAAGACTTCTTCATCCACTCTTCACTTGCCTAAGTCTTGAGAACCCCTCCACTCCCTCTTCTTGACTCGTCCAGAGCCACTCTCCACTTGTGAAGGCCTTTTGGCGAAACCTTCCCCTTTGTGAGCTAAAGCGAGAACACCCCACTCCAGGGTGTTGTTCTCGTGGTAATTCCACTGTGGTATTAAAATACTCCTCCAAGTATTGTTATAATGCCCAAAATACCTTAATATATACCTTGTAGTATTCCAAAGTTACCTCTGTCGTAGAGTCAGGAAATACTACCTTTTGTCCTTTTAGTCTCAAGCCAGAAACCACTAAGGATCCCTTCTATGTTGGTTGAAGTTTTTGAGTAGAAGTTGGATAGAACTTCTAAGGGTTGTTTGGAGGCGGTTTGGAGCACTCGGGTAGGAGCTAAACCTTGCTCGGTAGCGACATTATACTCGGATAATTTTGGGCTTATCGAGGTAAACACTCTTTGTCATTCTATTGTAATTGGAAATTACATGTTGTAAGAATATATAGTTGAAGTATACTATATATAGAACTATACTTAATCTTGTGGCAATGTCTTTTGACTTAAGCTGAAGAATTAAGAATGACGTATTCTGATGAGACTTGTGTAGTATTCTTGTGTAGTAGAATTGTACACGTCCGGTTAGGCGTGTGAAACCCACCCCCCCTTGTTTGCTTGGTAGCCGTACTCGATAGAGGAGGAGATTTCTGTTGTGGCGGGGAGATCTTTTGAATTTTACGTAGAATATTCTACGTTGTGGTCTAGATGATAATAGGCGCCTTGTGGCCTTATAGGTTGAAGTACTACGTGTGGCGCGATTTACTTGGCTTAAGGAGTGGCCATTGTTTGGGCGTTTTGCTATTAGTCGATACTCGTCGCGGTATGTGAACCTCTTCCTATCTCTTCTAGCATGATATGTGTGTAACTATGTAGTGCGGTAGGCGTACGTGTGTTTAATGTATTTGATTGGTTTGAAACATAAAGTGTTATAACGGCTTTATGGGAAGTTAGTTATAATGACTTTATGTAGGTAAGAAAATGGGTTGTGGTTTTAAAAGATAATTGATGTGATTTATAACTGGCTTGGGGCGTTATAATAAAACTTGAAGTATTTCAAAGATTTATGAATAGTTTTGAAAGAAGTGTAGTATTGTGTTTTGAAAACTTAATAGTTATACTAGCTTTATGGGAATTTAGTTATAACTGCTTAAGAATAGTTTCTTGATGTTAGAAGTTAAGAGACTTGATCTTATAAGATAAGAGACTTAACTTATTTGTTTTAATGTGAATGTTTGTGTGAAACCTCGTTCGTGAGTAATGAGTACTTGATTTTATTTAAAGGGATAATGTTTCTTGATTTGGAAATCGAATGTGTATCGACAGGACCAACTGCGGCGTTAATAAAGGAAAATGTATTGAATAATGATGAATTGTATTAAAACGTAGAAACCTCCATCTGCGTAGAAACTAAGATGAGACAAAATGATATTACATTTTCTAGATCATGGTCTTTGTAATAAGAATGTTGTAAACAAGAATAACCTACTCTCGCGTCTGACATAATTTACTCAATTATTCTAAAAGGAATCAAGTGATTAAGTTTATGAACTATGAAACCTTTTGAAAATGAGAAGCTTGAGTAATTGAAACTAGGCAAAAGCTGGAACTTAGGAAAGAATGTTGTTACTTGATTTTGAAAAGGAATGTGGGTTGGTCATTCTAATACTACGGGTATCGGGTGACTTTTATAAAAGTAATGGATCTCTTTTAAAGAACTTAACGTATGTAGTACTTTGGAGTTAAAAACCGGACTTTGGCGTAAAATGAAAGTACTTTGAGTTGTGTGAAACTTGCCTATGCTTGTTGTTGTGAAACTTGCCTATGCTTGTTGTTGTGAAACTTGCCTATGCTTGTGATGATAGCCTTTGTTGTGCAAGTGTGGTATTTACGTATTCTGCGTCTCTCGATAGAGGCGGTCGACTTATTGAGAACTTACTTGGACATGCTGGCAGTGATGGAGAATTCCACGGGTATGCTCCTGTTGATAGTGTTATTCCATGGACTAGCTCTCCATGAGGTTTCTTACTGTTCGGCCTGGGTATCTGGTGGTCGGCTCTCCGTCTTTGCCGTCTCGTGGTGATTCGGCCTTGGTATCGGTAGTCGACCCTCGCGCTTGCCCGTTCGGTATAGTGGCGAAGTTTCGTGATCTGACCTTGGTCACTGGTGGTCGACCCTCGTACTTGCCGGTCGGTGCGTGGCCGGCCTTGGTATCCGATGATCGGCTCTCGCGCTTGCCGTATCAAACCGTGTTTTGGTTGCATTGTATTATTGAGTGCGATCGGATCGGTAGTTATACTTGTCTGTCGGTTTTTATAACACGGGTGGGACATGGTGTTCATGTATAATCCTTGGTATGGTTATATCATAAAGCTAGCGATGAGGAAGAAATTCCACGAACACGAGTGATACTTTGGAGCGTGAGTCCTGTCTTGATGTAGCTGGTTATATGTTATATCTTGTAGTTTGGTCATCATACATGTCTCTGCTTTATATAGACTATTATGATTTCATTTCTGATATTCTGATTTCACATACTTAGTACTGTTGTCTTGACCTCGCCTTGAGGCTGCGTTCATCTGCGCGGTAGAAGTGCGTCATGTCGATCCGCGTTTAGGATCTCATTTAGCGTTTTGGGAAGCTCAGTTCCGTGGAGGCTTATCTTTGGTATGTTACCACACAGTGCTGTAAGTTCTTGTGCGTTCGGGGTATGGCGGGGCCACTGTCCGTCATAGTTGTTGTATAAATCTTAAGTGCAGTAATCTTTGTTGTGGGCGGGGTTGTAAAAAGTTAAAGCTATTCGAGTTTTATGTATATCTTGAAAAGCTGTTTTGGTTGGCTTTGTTTATTTATTATATCTCTTATTTCTTGTGTAAAGTTTTTATTTCATTGGTTTTCTACGATGTTGTATCACTAGGGTGCGGGTAAGGCACGATGTGCGGGCGAGTTGGCGTCCTGAAGTGGTATCGAGCGATTAATCCTCGGAAAGTGTCTGAGCCGTGTCTAGTAGAGTCTTGATTATCGGTGTGTTGTGCACCATCTATGTCGAGGAGGCTATAGGACATTTAGGATTGGTTTCCATTCTTCTCATTCGAGATCGTGCCTTAGAGGCGTGTGATAAGATTGGACCCTCGGCGTGTTTCGTTTTACGATTATGCCTCTGCGAAAGCAACCGGGCCCAGAAGGGCAAAGCGTGAGAGGATCTGCGAGTAAACGTGGCGAGAGACCACGATACACGAGCCTCGATCCGCGATGCAGGCGAGAGAGATGAGTTACAAGGTGGGCCCGATTAATGGCGGGGTTGTGGCGAACTTGAGATAAATTTGAACCAGCGATTCGATAACGCGATGGTTCACCCTAGATCGAGATAGTTCGAGGCTTGGGATTTTACGAGTTGTAGGCGCCCGAGTTTTATGGGTGAGGCACGAGGATGATCGCGAGTTCATCAAGCGATTCTGGATCATGAGAGTGATCGAGGCATCGGAGATCAGTCGGTGGCCACAGGTTCACATCAGCTGCGTGATCTGCGATCGTAGTTTGATTCTTGGGAGCTGTCGAGGAGAGCATGCCTTCCAGCGGTATGGGGCGAGTTCGAGAGGCCTTTCTTGCACATTTCTTGCCTCCCGGATGAGGAGGGCTCGGTAAACAGTTTTTGGTATTCTGGCGAGCGGGCGTGCGGTTGAGTACAATGTGGAGTTCGACTCATTGGCGATGCGTCCGCGTTAGTAGCTAGTATGGAGGATCGAGTGCACCGATATATTCTGAGGCTCGATGATTGCCTTGCGAGAGTTGTTGGTGTAGCTCTTGAGGCATGGACATTGCCGCGTGCGGCGTATACACTTGGATGTGAGAGTGGATAAATCGGCGGAATGACCAAAGTCAGCGAAGAGGGCGAACAGCGAGGTCCTTTGGTGACTTTGAGCGGACCGCCTCGTGTGAACTAGTTATGTACCTCGTCGATGCTGAGTGGTCCTCGCGGCTTCCGGGACGCCGGGATATTGAGGAAGCGGTCGGGGCTCCCGGGTTTCAGATTTTGGGAAGCGGAGTGCTCGCGGATGAGTTCCACTTGTCTCGGTCTGGCCGTTGTGGAAAGCCGTAAGGAGAGTGTCGTACTAACTCGGGAGATTGTTATTTTTGCGGCAGCGGGCCGTCAGCGAAGGCTGTCCAGGCCGAGTATGGTAGGATAGCATGGACTACTAGAAGCGATTCTGCGGGTTCTTCACCAGTAGCGAGCGAGGATGTTTGTACCGGAAGGCCGGTAGAAGTCGCGATGGGAGTTCGATTTTAAGCGGTCCTTGAAGCGCCTAGTTTGAGTATATCCTTAACCTACAGAGTTTTGTTTGTATTGATGTTGTTGATGTGTTTAATGTTATGTTTGGATAGCTTTGTGCTAAAATGTGATTTAGAAACACAGTTAGTGAAAAGGGTAAGTCACGGGTAGTGTGAGATGGAAGTGGTAGCTTTCATGATGTGAAATAGTAAGATTGTTAGGATCGGGAACAAGAGTTGGCCTTGATTGGGGGTCGGGTTGGGGACCATTTGCGGGTCAACCGTAACCGGTTTAGGGTGGGGTCGATTCTGGGTGGTCACGGTGGTAGAGTCACGAGGGTGCTAGGCCCAGTTTAGTTGACCATCGTATGAGTTCGTGGGTGTGTTCGACCGAGAATCAGTTCGGGAAGGCGGGAATGGCCTTAGGAAATCGAGGTTAGTGAGATGACCAAGTTTGGAAGTAGTGACTCGAGGGTTGGTAACGAGCGTTGTGAAGTGTGAGTGCGGATACTGGGGCGAGTTCGGTGTTAGTGACGAGTACTACGAGAAAGGGAGAAGTGAGCGTGTGTTTTGTGGCGGTGTGGCATGATTGTTTTTAAATGCGTATAGCGGTGAAGACTATCACGGCCTTTGTTTGTTTGAGACCTAGAAGGAACATTGGGCGAATGTTTCTAAGGAAGAATGTTATACCGTGTTTCCAGTATATGCGTGAGGCGTGCGTGTACAATTTGAGCCTTAAGTAGGCATAGTTTGAAATTTGTACACAAGTGCGAAAGAGTCGTTTTTCGGCGAAGCGTTTCCTGACTACGTTGGGAAAATTCCGGCTATGTCATTTAGTATTTTTGCGGATTTTTAGGCGGCGGAACATTTTGGACCAGCGGGAGGTGACACTTGTCACCTGCGTTGGGCAACAAGAGAAGGCTTGGCCTTGGCGATTAGCTCCTCTTTTGTGCCTTGCTTTGTGGCTTGTTTTGTGGAGTGTTTTGTGGAGTGTTTTGTGGGTGCACTTGGCTTGATCTTGGCCTTACACTTGCCTTGCACATGGCTTGATCTTGGCCATTGGTTGGCCTTTGGTTTTGCTATAAATACCTCTCTTTGAAGACTTCTTCATCCACTCTTCACTTGCCTAAGTCTTGAGAACCCCTCCCTCCTCTTGTTGACTCTCGTCAGAGCCCTCTCCCACTTGTGAAGGCCTTTTGGCGAAACCTTCCCTTTGTGAGCCTAAAGCCGAGAACACCCCCTCCCTTAGGGTGTTGTTCTCGTGTGGTACCACTGTGGTATTAAAATACTCATCCAGTATTGTTATAATGCCCAAAATACCTTAGCCTTATACCTTGTAGTATTCCAAAGTTACCTCTATCGTAGAGTCAGGAAATACTACCTTTTGTCCTTTAGTCTCAGCCGAAACCACAGGAACCCTTCATGTTGGTTGAAGTTTTGGAGTAGAAGTTGGATAGAACTTCTAAGGGTTGTTTGGAGCGGTTTGGAGCACTTTCGGAGTAGGAGCTAAACCTTGCTCGGTAGCGACGTTATACTCGGATAATTTTGGGCTTATCGAGGTAAACACTCTTGTCCTTATTGTAATTGGAAATTACATGTTGTAAGAATATATAGTTGAAGTATACTATATATAGAACTATACTTAATCTTTGTGGCAATGTCTTTTGACTTAAGCTGAAGAATTAAATGACGTATTCTGATGAACTTGTGTAGTATTCTTGTGTAGTAGAATTGTACACGTCCAGGTTAGGCGTGTGAAACCCCACTCTGGTTGGCTTGGTAGCGGCCTCGATAGAGAAGGAGATTTCTGTTGTGGCGGGAGATCTTTGCGAATTTTACGTAGAATATTCTACGTTGTGGTCTAGATGATAATAGGCGCCTTGTGGCCTTATAGGTTGAAGTACTACGTGTGGCGCGATTTACTTGGCTTAGGAGTAATGTTGTTTGGGCGTTTTGCTATTAGTCGATACTCGTCGCGAGGTATGTGAACCTCTTCTATCTCTTACAGCATGATATGTGTGTAACTATGTATGCGGTGAGCGTACGTGTGTTTAATGTATTTGATTGGTTTGAAACATAAAGTGTTATAACGGCTTTATGGGAAGTTGGTTATAACGACTTTATGTAGGTAAGAAAATGGGTTGTGGTTTTAAAAGATAATTGATGTGATTTATAAGCGGCTTGGGCGTTATAATAAAACTTGAAGTATTTCAAAAGATTTATGAATCGTTTTGAAAGAAGTGTAGTATTGTGCTTTGAAAACTTAAGAGTTATACTAGCTTTATGGGAAGTTAGGTATAACGGCTTAAGAATAGTTTCTTGATGTTAGAAGTTAAGAGACTTGATCTTATAAGATAAGAGACTTAACTTATTTGTTTTAATGTGAATGTTTGTGTGAAACCTCATTCGTGAGTAATGAGTACTTGATTTTATTTAAAGGGATAATGTTTCTTGATTTGGAAATCAGAATGTGTATCGACAGGACCAACTGCGGCGTTAATAAAGGAAAATGTATTGAATAATGATGAATTGTATTAAAACCGGTAGAAACCTCCATCTGCATAGAAACTAAGATGAGACAAAATGATATTACATTTTCTAGATCATGGCTTTGTAATAAGAATGTTGTAAACAAGAATAACCTACTCGCGTCTGACATAATTTACTCAATTATTCTAAAAGGAATCAAGTGATTAAGTTTATGAACTATGAAACCTTTTGAAAATGAGAAGCTTGAGTAATTGAAACTAGGCAAAGCTGGAACTTAGGAAAAGAATGTTGTTACTTGATTTTGAAAAGGAATGTGGGTTGGTCATTCTAATACTACGGTATCGGGCGACTTTTATAAAAGTAATGGATCTCTTTTAAAAGAACTTAACGTATGTAGTACTTTGGAGTTAAAAACCGGACTTTGGCGTAAAATGAAAGTACTTTGAGTTGTGTGAAACTTGCCTATGCTTGTTGTTGTGAAACTTGCCTATGCTTGTTGTTGTGAAACTTGCCTATGCTTGTGATGATAGCCTTTGTTGTGCAAGTGTGGTATTTACGTATTCTGCGTCTCTCGATGAAGGCGGTCGACTTGTTGAGAACTTACTTGGACATCTTTGGCGGTGATGGAGAATTCCACGGGTATGCTCGTTGATAGTGTTATTCCATGGACTAGCTCTCCGTGAGGTTTCTTCTTATTCGGCTGGGTATCGGTGGTCGGCTCGTCTTGCCGTCTCGTGGTGATTCGGCCTTGGTATCGGTAGTCGACCCTCGCACTTGCCGTTCGATTATAGTGGCGAAGTTTCGTGATCTGACCTTGGTCCTGGTGGTCACCCTCGTACTTGCCCGGTCAGTGCGTGGCGGCCTTGGTATCCGATGATCGGCTCTCGCACTTGCCGTATCGGCCGTGTTTTGGTTGCATTGTATTATTGATGCGATCGGATATGGTAGTTATACTTGTCTGCATGCGGTTTTATAACACAGTGGGACATGGTGTTCATGTATAATCCTTGGTATGGTTATATCATAAAGCTGCCGTGATGAGGAAGAAATTCCAGCACGAGTGATACTTTGGAGGCGTGAGTCCACTGTCTTGATATCTTGGTTATATGTTATATCGTAGTTTGGTCATCATACATGTCTCTGCTTTATATAGACTATTATGATTTCATTTCTGATATTCTGATTTCACATACTTGGTACTGTTATCTTGACCTCCTTGGGGCTGCGTTAAATCACCGCGGTAGTAAGTGCGTCAATTTGTCGATCCGCGTTTAGGATCTCGTTTATTTTGGGAAGCTCAGTTCCGTCGGAGGCTTATCTTTGGTATGTTACCACAGTCTGTAAGTTCTTATGCGTTCGAGGTATGGCGGGCCACTGTCCGTCATAGTTGTATAAATCTTAGAGTGCAGCAATCTTGTTGTGGGCGAGGTTGTAAAAAGTTAAAGCTGTTCGGAGTTTTATGTATATCTTGAAAGGCAATTGTTTTTGGTTGGCTGTTTATTTATTATATCTCTTATTTCTTGTGTAAAGTTTTTATTTCCATTGGTTTTCTCGATGTTGTATCACTAGGGTGCCGGGGTAAGGCACGATGTGAACGGGTTCGGGCGTCACGATAACCATAGAATCATGTCTCCTGCGAGTGCGAGGTAATCCTGTGATGAAGTCCATGTTGATTACCTCCTACTTCCAGTCGGGATCTCGATAAATGCGTAACAAACCACGGGCCTCAGTGCTCTACCTTCACTGCGTGACAACACGGGCGAGCTACGAACTCTGCAGCGTCTCTCTTGAAGCCGTCCCACTGATACGGATCTAAGGTCGTGGTACATCTTGAGTCGACCCGGATGGATAGAGTAATGCTTAGTTGTGTGCTTCCCAAGAACTTTGCCGAAGTCACGAAACATCTGGAACACACGATGCGCCTCGAACCTTAGCACCCGTGGCTACCTCAAAGGACCGCGCCTCACGAAGAGGCGTATCGCGATATCGAATCAAAGGCTGGATCCTCGAACTATTGCCTCTTCGCCTCGCCGGCGATGGAAGACTCGGCAACCTCGCGAACTCTAACCCGTTTGCTATCGGAATCAATCAAGCGGACACGAGGCTCGCTAAGCGGTGCAAATCACGAACCATGTCCCTCTCTCTAGCTGCACATCGATAGGCTCCCATCGTGACCTACGACTAAGGCATCGCCGCAACGTTGGCCTTCCGGGTGGTACGAGGATATCAACATCGTAATCCTTAAGCAACTCTAACCACCGTCTGCGTAAGTTCGGCTCCTCTGGCTGAAGATATCTTTGGAGGCTCTTGTGGTGCGTATAAATATCACGTGAACCCATACAAATAGTGCCTCGGATCTTGGCGTGAATTACGGTGCGACTCGAATCATGGGTGGGGTAGTTCCTCTCGTGTTTCTTGGTATCGGGATCGTATGCTATAACCACTGCCATGCTGCGTCATCACACATCCCAACCCGATGCGGCGCATCACAATACGACATAACCGTCTCGGACCCTGCGGAAGAGTAAGAGCGGGCGGTCGTCAATCTCTCGCCATTTGGAAACCACTGCTCGCGACATCAGTCGGCTGGAACTTGGCTGCGCCACGAGTCGACCCTAGTCAATGGTGCGAGAGATAGAAGCAAACTTCTCTACGAACGCGATAATATCTGCAAGGCCCGAGCTGCGAACCTGCTGCCGGAGTAGTAGGTCTAGGCAAGTCACATGCGCCGATCTTGGCGTATCAACTCGAATGCCATCGGCCAGACAATATGCCCAAGAAATGCCACGAAGTCAGCAAAACTCACATTTGGAAAACTTGGCGTACAAGCTGGTCTGGAGAAGCGTCGGCCTGATCGCCAAATGCTCGCGTGCTCCTGCTCTGGCGAGAATAAACCAAGATATCATCGATGAACACTATCACAAAGCGTGTCCAAAATGGTTTGAACACTCGGTTCATCAAATCCATGAATACCTGGCGGAGCATTGGTCAACCAAAAGACATGACCACTGAACTCATAATGCCGTATCGGGTCGAATGCGATCTAGGGACATCCACCTCTCGACTACTTTGATGATAGCGATCGCGGTCGATCTTGGAAAACATCTCGCACCTGGTAGTCGAACAAATCATCAATCACAGGAAGGGGTATCATTCTTAATGGTCACCTTGTTCAGGTGCACGTAATCAACACACATGCGCGGCGTCGTCCCTTCTTCACGAACAATACCGCGCTCCCGAGGAGAAACAGGCCTAATGAAGCCATTCTCTAGCAAATCCCTAAAGTGATCCTTGACTCTCTCAACTCGGCGGTGCCATTCGTATGGCGGAATGGAAATAGGCAGTATCGCTGCATCTATACAAAACTCGATCTCCCTGCGGAGGATACGGAGGTCATGCAGGCTGAAACGTGCAGGAACTCGACTCTAGGCGAAAATCTGGTACGCGGCTTGATTATCAAACACCCGAGCGAGATGATAGATATACCCGCCGTACCATCTTCCTAGCCTTGAGGTAGGAAATAAACCTACCCGCCGGCGTCACTGCTCCAAAACCGCTCGACAGCTCGCCGGGAAGCTGGAACCGTACAACTCTCTCTCTGCGGTCTACATTGGCGTAGCAGAAGCTAGCCAATTCATCCCCATAATCACGTCGAAGTCAATCATCTCCAACTCTATCAGTCGGCTGAGGTCCGGCGTAAATAGTCACGGGACAAGCTCTATATACCGTGAGCTACCACCGAATCACCCACTGGCGTAGCTACCTCGAAAGGGTCTATGGACTCAGGCTCTATCCTATCCTACTAGCGACAAGGGAGATATATAGGGCCAGTAGAACCGGATCTATCAAAGCATACACATCAAACCCGAAGCGATAAGGTACGTGGCGACATCGGTGAGGCCTCACGATCTGTCGGTGGACAAAGCATATATGCGGTTACGAGGACCGCTAGATGGGACTGCGCCCGACCTCTGCGCGACCGCTGATCCGTATGTACCTTGCCTCCGGGGCGAGTAAGCTGTCGAGGATGAAGCGGCGAACCCTGAGCCCAGGCCTACTACCCGCCGCTCTGGTCGGACAAACTCGCGAAATGACCTGCGGCCACAAGTATAGCGGGCTCGAATCTGACTCGAGAATGGTATCTGCCACAGCGCACGCAGGCGAACCTCGAGCAGTTAGCACCCACTGCTACCGGAAATCCGAAGTCTGGGGCCACGACCTGCCCCCTGCTCTGTATCGAAAATGAGGTAGGAGCGCTCTGCGGCTGGGTGCAAATCTGGACTTCTGCGATGCCGCCCTGCACGAGGACCACCAAAGAAGCCGTCTTGGCGCCTTCTTCTCGCGATATCGCTCTGCCCGGTCTCTACGCTCACTCGCATCAGTCGTGAGCTGCATCGGGTTATGTCCGTGCATTTGAAGGACACACCCGCACAAGACTTCGGCCATGTAATCATCTAGCCCGATGACATAGCGATGCACCTGTCCTCCGTCTGCTACGGTCGCGGGGACATATCGAGCCAAGAATCAAACTCGACATTGTACTCCACTCATGCGTCCTCCTGCATCTCGAACAAGAATCTATCATTTCGTGCCCTCGCCATCTGCGGAGGCAAAGTGTGTGAGAAAAGCCTCAAAACTCATCCCATGCTGCGGTGCATGCTCTCCCGAAAGCTCGTGAATCAAACGATCGGCTGCGGTATCACGCGCGGCCGATGCGAACCGAATATCACGGACTCGGTCTCGAAGCCACGATCACCGCGTAATCTATGCGGTGGCGGATGAACTCTGCGGATCATCTTCCGGCCTCGACCAGTAAAACTACGGAGGGCTGACTAAGGAAATCCGTAGTCTCCAAACTATACGCCTCGGGTGCACTTCTGGTGCGGCCGGGCTGGGCAGGCTGAGCTGCCGCGTCCGGCCTCTCGCCGTGTCGGGCCACAACTTTAGCCAAAAGTGGGCCATCTCCTTGCCCTAACTCCTCAGCGGTGTGGGGACGGGAGGTGAAGTGCTGTGGTCTCTCTTTGAAATGGCGATGAAATATTTTGGGCCAGTAGGAGGCGACACGTGTCACCCCCCTGGGTGGCCCTTGGCCGAAAGTAGCTCGACAAGTGGCAAGACCAGTGGGCCAGTCTTGCTAGATA
This sequence comes from Przewalskia tangutica, assembly GCA_029844215.1. Lineage (NCBI taxonomy): Eukaryota > Viridiplantae > Streptophyta > Magnoliopsida > Solanales > Solanaceae > Przewalskia > Przewalskia tangutica. Next base: position 24,466 of record JAQGDG010000403.1, read on the forward strand.
TTTTGTGTGGACAAGTGGCTTGTGGGTCCACCCACACTTGTCCCAATCTCAACCACACACTTGCCTTCATCCTATCCCTTGGTTGTCTATATATGCACCCTTAGTTGATGAAATCTTCCACACTTAGACATCTGAAGACTTGAAAAACCCTCCCTTCTCCCTTGACCTAGAGCTCTCGGATTTGCCCCCATTTCGTGAGCAAAATTTGTCCAACAATTCTTAAACTCTCAAGTGTTCTTCCCTAAGGTGTTAGGAAGATTGTGTACCAAGAGTTGGAAAAGATTTCACACCCCAGCCTTGAAGGGATGCCTTGGCGAAAGTTGTCATCTTGAAACCACTAAGTGTTCTTCACTTTTTGGAGTTGAATCTTGAAGAGAAGTTGGTTAGGAGCTTACATGGGTTGCTTGTAGCGGATTGGAGCGTAAAGATTTGGAGCTAAGACTTGCTTGGGCGACTTTAAGAACTTGGATATTTTTGGGCTATTTGAGGTAGTGGAACTTAAACCTCTTTGTGAATTGGTTGTTATACATATATTATAAGTATATTATGGATTATATAATATATGGAGTAAGTTTGGAAGAGTTGGATCTTGTTAACTTGTTAAAAGAAAAGATTGGCGTTTGCCGTTAAAATGGTAAGCGTATCTTACTTGCTAAGAAGCTAATAACAAAGTAACTATAACTTATATTAAGAATGGAAATATAAGTTGGATGACTAATGAGTAATTTGGATAAGTAAAATGGACAAAGTTGGCGAGGACCCCAACTTAAGAATTGTATTTACTTTGGGCCGTATTTACTTTGGGTATTTACATTGGATTTGTATTTACATTTACATTAAGGGAAGATTTTTCAATCGCGTTAGTTTGGGCGTGTGATCCCTTTTTAATTATTGTATTGTTATGAAGCGTGATAGTAAACGCGTTCGGTTGGCGCGTAATCCCTTCTTTTACTTATTGTTGTTATGGGCGTGATAGTAAACGCGTTACCGTTTGGGCGTGTAATCCCTTCTTTATGTTGTTTAATTATTACGCCTTATATATATATATGGTATATATGTTCACGGTTATTCGGACCTTGGTAAAAGATGGAAAAGTGAGTATAAGCGGGAAGTCTTTGCGAAATTTCCGTAGATTTTGAGGCTTTTTATTGGTATAAGTCTTGATGATAAGAAAGGTTTGATAGAAGTACCATGACCATTTTAGGAGTGGAGTACTACGTGTGGCGTGATCTACTTGGCTTAGGAGTAGCCGAAGCGGGTTGAAGTACTTGGGCGTTTTGCTTATTGTCGATAAATCGTCGCGAGTATGTGAACCTCTTCCTATCTTTTCTAGCATGATTGTTGTGAACTATGTAGTGCGGTAGGCGTACATGTGCTAAGTGATTTGGTTGGTTTAAAACATAGGGTGTTATAATAGCTTTATGGGAAGTTAGTTATAACGACCTTATGTAGTGAAAATGGTTTCTTGATGTTAGAAGTTAAGAGACTTGATCTTATAAGATAAGAGACTTAACTTATTTGTTTTAATGTGGATGTTTGTGTGAAACCTCATTCGTGAGTAATGAGTACTTGGTTTTAAAGGGATAATGTTTCTTGATTTGGGAATCGAGAATGTGTATCAGAGACCATTGCGGCGTTAATAAAGGAAAATGTATTGAATAATGATGTGTTGTATTAAAACCGGTAGAAACCTCCATCTGCGTAGAAGCTAAGATGAGACAAAATGATATTACATTTTCTAGATCATGTTCTTTGTAATAAGATCGTTATAAACAAAGAATAAACTACTCGCATATATGACATATGTTACTCAATTGTTTTAAAAGAGATTAAGACTATGAGTTATGAAACCTTTCTAAAATAAGTGACTTGAGCATTTGAAAATGAGAAGCTTGAGTAATTGAAACTAGGCAAGCTGGAACTTAGGAAAGAATGTTGTTACTTGATTTTGAAAAGGAATGTGGGTTGGTCATTCTAATACTATGGGTATAGGGTGACTTTTATAAAAGTAATGGATCTCTTTTAAAAGAACTTAACGTATGTAGTACTTTGGGGTTAAAAACCGGACTTTGGCATAAAATGAAAGTACTTTGAGTTGTGTGAAACTTGCCTATGCTTGTTGTTGTGAAACTTACCTATGCTTGTTGTTGTGAAACTTGCCTATGCTTGTGATGATAGCACTTTGTTGTGCAAGTGTGGTATTTACGTATTCTGGCGTCTCGATAGAGGCGGTCGACTTATTGAGAACTTACTTGAGCGTCTTTGGCGGTGATGGAGAATTCCACGGGTATGTTTCCATTTTGATTCTTGTCTTGTTGTTGATGTCACATGGGCGTATACACCGATGTAAATTAGGGGCATGCGGCCGTGCGGTCGGGTTGATTACGATATATTGTTATTGTGGTTACATGGACATGTCTACAGGTAGAATTAGGGGCATGTGGCCATGCGGCGGGTTGATCACCAGTATATTATTGTTGATGTCACGTGGGCGTGTCTACAGAGGTAGAATTCGGGGCATGTGGCCGTGGGGCATTGGTATTATTGTTGCATCATGGACATGTCTGCCGATCTGAATTAGGGGCATGCGGCCGTGATGCGAACATGATTGATGTTGTGGGCGTAAGACCCATAGTTATATTTGAGTGATGACTTGAGGCGTGAGTCACAGTGGACATATGGCTTTTATGTTGTGAGCGTAGTTTGGTTATCATACATGTCTCTGCTTTATATAGACTAGTATGATTTCATTCTGATATTTTTGATTTCACATACTTGGTACTGTTATCTTGACCTCCTTGAGGTGCGTTCATCTTGCGCGGTAGAGGTACATCGGTCGTGGATCCTCGCTCTTAGGATCTCGGTTCAGCGTTTTGGGAAGCTCCGTTTCTCGGAGGCTTATCTTTTAGTATGTGTTCCACGAGTTGTAGGTTCTTGTACATTCGGGGTATGGCGAGCCTGTCCGTCATAGTTGTTGTAAATCTTAAGTGCATGTAAATCTTGTTGTGGGCGGGGTTTGTAAAAGGATTAAAGCTGTTCGTTTGAAAGAGTTGTATTTATTATGTTATTGGAAGGTAGCCGTTGGGTTGGCTTTGTTTATGTTCATATATCATTTCTTGTTTAAGTTTTATTTTCCATTGGTTTTCTCGATGATTGTATCACTAGGGTGCGGGATAAGGCACGATGCGGGCCGGGCAGTCGTTACAAAAGTGGTATCGAGCGATTAATCCTCGGAAAGTGTCTACGAATCGTGTCTAGTAGAGTCTTGATTATCGATGTGTTGTGCACCACGTCTATAATCGGGAGGTGAGACATTTAGGATTAGTTTCCATTCTTCTCATTCCGAGATCGTGCCTTAGAGTTGTGTTGTAAGTTGGACCACTCAGCGTATCTCGTTTTTACGATTATGCCTCGCGCAAGTCAACGAGCCACGAAGGGCAAGACAGTAGAACCGCTAGTGAGATCTGAGAGTGCGAGCGCGAGCGAGCGATACTGAGGTTGTGCTTGAGACGGCGGGTTTTGTGGCGCCGCCCGGCCCAGAGGTTAGAGCGCGGCAATGGCTGCTGAGACGCGATACACGAGCCTCGATCCAGCGATGCAGGCGAGAGGAGATGGAGTTATAAGAGATGGCCCGATTCTTGGCGAGTCGTGGCGGATATGAGATAGGTGAATCACGGCGATTCGATTCGATGCACGATGGATTCACCCCGAGCGAGATAGTTTGAGGCTACGGGACTTTCGAGTTGTAGCCGCGAGTTTTATGGGTCGAGGCACGAGGATGATCGCGAGGAGTTCATCCGGCGATTCTGACGTATCATGCGGGTGATCAAGGCTTGAGACCGAGTCTGTGACCTTTGGTTCGCATCGGCTGCGTGATACGCGATCGATTGGTTTGATTCATAGGAGCTTTCGGGAGAGCATGCACCTCAGCGGTATGGGATGAGTTTTGGGCGTTCACGCACTTCTTGCCTCCGCGGATGAGGAGAACGCGGTAACAATTTTTGATGCTTAAACGAGGCGGGCGTGCGGTTCGGGAGTACAATGTGAGTTCGACTCATTGGCGATGCGTCCAGCGTTGGTAGCTAGTATGGAGGATCGAGTGCACCGATATGTTCTGAGGGCTCGATGATTACATGTCGAGGCATGTTCGGGAGTAACTCTTGGTAGGGCATGGACATTGCCGCGTGCGAGCTCATGCAGGATGTGAGGCACGGAGAGGTCGACGGAATGACGAATCGCGAAGAGGCGAGAACAACGGTCCTTTGGTGACTTTCGAGGCGGACCGCCTCAGCAGCATACTAGTTTTGTACCTCCGCCCGATCAGAGTGGTCCTCCACAACCTTGAGTATTCGGGAGGCGGTCGGGGCTCGAGGTTGAGTTTCGGGGAAGTAAGGGTGTTGGCGGATCACGGTCACCCTACCTCGGTGTGGTCGATGTGGTAGACCGCGTTTCGGGAGTGTCGTGGTGCGGGAGCTTGTTATTTTTGCGGCCAGCGGGGCCATTTGCGGCTGTCCGACCAAGGGTAGCACGGATGTTACGACTCAGCCTACCGGATCAGTGGCTGGTTCATCGCCTTCTACAGTTATGCGCCCTGCAGGGCAGGCCTATGATTAGAGTGGAGCGGTAGCTTCAGGTATATCCTTAACCCTCTAGAGTTTGGTTTGCGCGATATGATGATCTTATTATTGTGTGCTATATGCGGATAGCGTTGTGTTGTTTGTAAGTTAGAAAACATGGTTAGTTGGAAGGATAAGTGTGGGGCATGGAAAGTGTGAACCTTAGAGTTTTATACGTGGAGACCTTAGAGGCGAGGCCGTCTTGAGTGGGTGATTTTCACGGTTGGTCTTTCTTGGATGTACTTGGTATGCGGGAAATATTGTGGGATAATTACATGGGTAGTGTGAGATGGAAGTGGTAGCTTTCATGACGTGAATTAGTAAGATTGTTCCGGATCGGGAACAAGAGTTGGCGCGTTTAGGGGTCGGGTTGAGGGCCATTTGCGGGTCAACCCGTAACCCGGTTTGGGGTGGGGTCAGTTCTGGGTGGTCCGCGGTGGTAGGGTCACGAGGATGCTAGGCCCAGTTTAGGTAACCATCGTGCGAGTTCGTGGATCGTTCAACGAGAATCGGATCGTGAAGGCGGGAATGGCCTTAGAGTAAATTGAAGCTAGTGGGAGGCTGTTGTAAGATTAGAAATGATTCCTCGTTGGCTTGGATTTGAGTTTTGCGCACATGTTATATTCGGCCATTGGTGGCGTGATCGGTTTGTAAGTATAGTAGTGAAGACTATCCGACACAAATACGTTTGGAGACTTAGAATAAACATTCGGGACGAATGTTTCTAAGAGGAAGAATGTTATACCCGTAGTTCGTGGTATATAGGTGAGGATGTACGTGCGAGATTAAGACAGAAATTTTGGAAAAAAAGAAAGATGTGATTTTTTCGACGGAAAAGTTTAGGTTTTGTGAAGAAAAGGTTCGTTAATGGGAATTGGATTCCCAGTTTGGTATTCGGACTTCTTAGAATATTTGAGAATTATGGAATTTTATTTCCAGTAAATGGTCACGTGGGGCCACGGGTGAAATTCTGATTTTGTGGGGCCCGCTTAGTTTTGAGATTTTGGCCATTATGGATATTTTGGAGATGAAATATTTTGGGCCAGTAGGAGGCGACACGTGTCACCCCTAGGTGGCCCTTGGCCGAAATTAACTAGACAAGTGTGAAGACAAGTGGCCAAGTATTGCTAGATATTTTGTGTGGACAAGTGGCTTGTGGGTCCCACCCACACTTGTCCACAATCTCAACCACACACTTGGCTTAATCCTATCCCTTGGTTGTACTATATATGCACCCTTAGTTGATGAAATCTTCCACACTTAGACATTTGAAGACTTGAAAAACCCTCCTTCTCCCTTGACCTAGAGCTCTCGGTTTTGCCCCATTTCTTGAGCAAAATTTGTCCAACAATTCTTAAACTCTCAAGTGTTCTTCCCTAAGGTGTTAGGAAGATTGTGTACCAAGAGTTGGAAAAGATTTCACACCCTAGCCTTGAAGGGATGCCTTGGCGAAAGTTGTCATCTTGAAACCCTAAGTGTTCTTCACTTTTTGGAGTTGAATCTTGAAGAGAAGTTGGTTAGGAGCTTCATGGGTTGCTTGTAGCGGATTGGAACGTAAAGATTTGGAGCTAAGACTTGCTTGGAGCGACTTTAAGAACTTGGATATTTTGGGCTATTTGAGGTAGTGGAACTTAAACCTCTTTGTGAATTGGTTGTTATACATATATTATAAGTATATTATGGATTATATAATATATGGAGTAAGTTTGGAAGAGTTGGATCTTGTTAACTTGTTAAAAGAAAGGATTGGCGTTTGCCATTAAAATGGTAAAGCGTATCTTACTTGCTAAGAAGCTAATAACAAAGTAACTATAACTTATATTAAGAATGGAAATATAAGTTGGATGACTAATGAGTAATTTGGATAAGTAAATGGACAAAGTTGGCCAGGACCCCAACTTAAATTTGTATTTACTTTGGACGTATTTACTTTGTATTTACATTGATCGTATTTACATTTACATTAAGGGAAGATTTTTCAATCGCGTTAGTTTGGGCGTGTGATCCCTTTTTAATTATTGTATTGTTATGAAGGCGTGATAGTAAACGCGTTCTAGGTTGGCGCGTAATCCCCTTCTTTTACTTATTGTTGTTATGGGCGTGATAGTAAACCGTTACCGTTTGGGCGTGTAATCCCTTCTTTATGTTGTTTAATTATTACGCCTTATATATATATATGGTATATATGTTACGGTTATTCGCCTTGGTAAAAGATGGAAAAGTGAGTATAAGCGGGAAGTCTTTGTAAATTTCCGTAGATTTTGAGGGCTTTTTATTGGTATAAGTCTTCAATGATAAGAAAGGTTTGATAGAGTACCATGACCATTTTAGGAGTGGAGTACTCGTGTGGCGTGATCTACTTGGCTTAGGAGTAGCCGACGGGTTGAAGTACTTGAGCGTTTTGCTTATTGTCGATAAATCGTCGCGAGGTATGTGAACCTCTTCCTATCTTTTCTAGCATGATTGTTGTGAACTATGTAGTGCGGTGAGCGCATGTGCTAAGTGATTTGGTTGGTTTAAAACATAGGGTGTTATAATAGCTTTATGGGAAGTTAGTTATAACGACCTTATGTAGTGAAAATGGTTTCACGATGTTAGAAGTTAAGAGACTTGATCTTATAAGATAAGAGACTTAACTTATTTGTTTTAATGTGGATGTTTGTGTGAAACCTCATTCGTGAGTAATGAGTACTTGGTTTTTAAAGGGATAATGTTTCTTGATTTGGGAATCGAATGTGTATCGGCAGACCATTGCGGCGTTAATAAAGGAAAATGTATTGAATAATGATGTATTGTATTAAAACCGTAGAAACCTCCATCTGCATAGAAGCTAAGATGAGACAAAATGATATTACATTTTCTAGATCATTCTGTGTAATAAGATCGTTATAAACAAAGAATAAACTACTCACATATATGACATATGTTACTCAATTGTTTTAAAGAGATTAAGACTATGAGTTATGAAACCTTTCTAAAATAAGTGACTTGAGCATTTGAAAATGAGAAGCTTGAGTAATTGAAACTAGGCAAATGGAACTTAGGAAAGAATGTTGTTACTTGATTTTGAAAAGGAATGTGGGTTGGTCATTCTAATACTATGGGTATAGGGTGACTTTTATAAAAGTAATGGATCTCTTTTAAAGAACTTAACGTATGTAGTACTTTGGGGTTAAAAACCCGACTTTGGCATAAAAGGAAAGAACTTTGAGTTGTGTGAAACTTGCCTATTCTTGTTGTTGTGAAACTTGCCTATGCTTGTTGTTGTGAAACTTGCCTATGCTTGTGATGATAGCCTTTGTTGTGCAAGTGTGGTATTTACGTATTCTCGTCTCGATAGAGGCGGTCGACTTGTTGAGAACTTACTTGGACGTCTTTGGCGGTGATGGAGAATTCCACGGGTATGTTTCCATTTTGATTCTTGTCTTGTTGTTGATGTCACGTGGGCGTATCTGCGATGCAGAATTCCGGGGGCATGCGGCCATGCGGTCGGGTTGATTACCCGATATATTGTTATTGTGGTTACATGGACATGTCTACACCGAGGTAGAATTCCGGGGGCATGTGGCCATGCGGCAGGGTTGATCACCCAGTATATTATTGTTGATGTCACATGGACGGTTCTACCCCGAGTTAGAATTCCGGGGGCATGTGGCCATGGGGCATTGGTTTTATTGTTGCATCATGGACATGTCTACACCGATGCAGAATTCCGGGGGCATGCGGCCATGATGCGAACATGATTGATGTTGTGGGCGTAAGACCCATAGTTATATTTGAGTGATGACTTGAGGGCGTGAGTCACGATCGACATGTCGCTTTTATGTTGTGAGCGTAGTTTGGTTATCATACATGTCTCCGCTTTATATAGACTAGTATGATTTCATTCTGATATTTTTGATTTCACATACTTGGTACTGTTGTCGACCTCCTTGGGGCTGCGTTAAATCCGCGGTAGAGGTCGGTCGTGGATCCTCGCTCTTAGGATCTCGGTTCGGCGTTTTAGGAAGCTCCGTTTCTCGGAGGCTTATCTTTTGGTATGTGTTCCACTGAGTTGTAGGTTCTTGTACATTCGGGGTATGGCGAGCCCTGTCCCGTCATAGTTGTTGTAAATCTTAAGTGCAGTAATCTTGTTGTGGGCGGGGTTTGTAAAAAGGGATTAAAGCATTCGTTTTGAAAGAGTTGTATTTATTATGTTATTGGAAGGTAACGTTGGGTTGGCCTTGTTTTATGTTCATATATCTGTTTCTTGTTTAAGTTTTATTTTCGCTGGTTTTCTCGATGATTGTATCACTAGGGTGCGGGATAAGGCACGATGAACGCCCCGAATGGGTCGTTCTGGTATAGACTGGCACGAGCCCTCGTGACTGGGTGTCTGCTAGCGACTCCTCGGTGCCTTGCCGCCGGGCGGGTTGCCTTACGTGGAGGCATAAGCATTGTGAAAGGAAATACGTTAGAGGTCCAACTATATAACGACTCACAAGCACGATCTCGTAATGAGAAGAATGGAAACCAATCCTAAATATCCTATAGCCTCACGATTATTGGTGTGGTGCGCGACACCGATAATCAAGACTCTACTAGATCTGGTGCGTAGACACTTTCAGGATTAAGCGCTCGATACCACTTTTGTCACGACCTGTTCGGGGCGTGGTAGTGCCTGCAGGCACAGTAGTCATACATCGAGTAATCGCGGAAATATAAAGCAAGACATGAAACAGTTTATAAAATAGAACCTGATTTAAGTGAGAAAACATCGCCTTTGGCATATATATAAAAACATGGTTTAGCGATTACATCGATCTTGTACAAGACTGGACCTCACTGAAATATACAACTATGGCGGGGCGGGCCATACCTGGCGTATCAAAACTATCTACAATGGAGATCATACCAAAAGTAGAGCCTCGGAAAGGATGGAGCTCACACCAACGTAGAGATCCTAGGAATGTGGATCTAGCACTGCTTGCCTGCGGCATGAACGGCCCCGAAGGAGTCGATCTGTGGTACCAAGTATGTGAAACTATAAAGAATCAAATAAAATCAAAGTATTTAAAACCTTTTCACAAATACAATCGGTTCAATTGCACATAGTGTCACATCACAAACAACAACGATGTAGAAAAGAATGCAGTCTATTCTAGGCGCGAATGATCGAAGCAAGGCGATCGCCCATAGTATCATTCTGCGTGCCTAGTCTGACTTCCGCAGCCGCATGGAGGTCACACACCCATGAGGTATTCCGCATCGGGGCAGCCAACCCGGCATCCGCCTAGGCTCGCGGCGCATAGCCTCAAAAGACCGCGTAGTCTCAACAGACGCATAGAATCCCGCGTCGGGCTAAACACCGGAATGATCAATCTGGAGCATACCGCTCGCATAGTCTCACAGACCGCATAGGCGTATAGACCCGCGTCAAGGCAAGCCACCGGTATAACGATCAAAGGGTAGGTGATACAATAGATACTGCGGACTTACCGGTTAGCAGCGGAAGCACGGCAGAATGACCCTTTTACATGGCAATTCAAGACACTAACCTGTAGCATCATAATATGTCTACTTATCACACAAATCTTACTACACTTAACAAATCAATACAAGGCTTTTATAAACAAACAAGTAAACAGTTCCTTTTTATCTTCTTAAGTTGTTATACCTAACTTCCCATAAAGCTAGTATAACTCTTAAGCTTTGTTTTAAAACCAAATATTTATCTTCATTAAAAATGATCGATATTCTTTTGAAATGTTTGATTCTTTGTTATTCAGCTTAAGCCGTGAGGCATTAAGTAAGTATTCGAGCTTAAGCGTGAGGCATTACCATAAGTATTATTCATTAACGTATACGTCTACCGCACTATATATTGTAAAATATCATGCTTTAGGAAGAATCACATACCTTCTGAAAACCACCTTAAGTTGAATATGTCGTGAGAGAGTCAGCCTATAATAGTCACAGATATCTATCAAAGACTACTCAAGGTCATTCTAAACGGAGGTTCATAATTCTACTGTAAGTCGGGCAAGACTTCCCTACAGTGAGCTATATAAGTCTCATCGTGAAAAAATCCTATGTAATCTGATTTGATTATTCTTCTAAGTATTTATACTTATTCTTATTCTATGTGAGAAGTATTCTCTAATTCAAAAGAGGGTTAGGATTAGTTACCTCGGTAAGCCCAATAATATCCTAGAAAAGTCGCGCTGAGCAAGTTTTGCTCTAAGTTGTATGCTCCAAGAAACCTTAGAAGTTCTTCACAACCTACTAAGTACTAAGGTATTTGGGCTAGGGTATTTTGGGCATTATAACAAAACAAGAAGGCAACTTTTCTACCAAGGGAGGGGTAGGTTTCGCTGAGCTAGGGGTGGGGTAGCCTCGCAAGCTTCTCGAGGGAGGGTGTTGGACGGTGCTACAAAGGAGAGGAAGGATTTTAGACTTGGAAAGCTTTTGTGGATGAAGAACTCTTCATCTCAAGAGGGTATTTATAGCTCAAGCCTTGGCCAACCAATGGCCAAGATGAAGACAAGTCTGAGGCAAGTGTAAGGCCAAGATCAAGCCAAGTGCACCTAACCCTACTCCACAAAACACTCCACAAAACACTCCACAAAACATGGCACAAAACAAGGCCTAAGCAAGGAACCAATCGGCCAAGGCCAACACCCTCTTGGGCCTTGATCGTCCAAAGCCACCCACTTGCTTCAATGTGAGGTGACACGTATCACCCTCCGTTGGTCAAAATGTTTCGTCTCTCGGAAAAATCCGCCAAATAAGAAATGGCATAAGCGGAATTTACTCTACAGTGGAAACGTTTCGTCGAAACGATTCTTTTAGTGAGTTGTGTACAAAAGCGTCGAGGCTAACTAAGGCCAAACTTTTATGCGTATTCCTTACGTCATACTCTGGAAATACGGTATTACAAGCGGGAGAGGAGGGCACAGTTCGCGATTTGCATCGATTAGCGAGCCTTGGTGTCCGTTTGATTGATTCCGATAGCGATGGGGTTCGAGTTCGAGAGGTTGCGTCTTCCATCGCCGAGAGGTGAAGAGGCAACAGTTTGAGGATCGGTTTGAGTCGGTATCATGATACGGCTTTCGTGAGGCAAGTCCTGCACGGTAGCACTGATGGGGTGCTAGGTTTGAGCGAGTTGTGTGTTCGGATGTTTGAGACTTGGCGAGTTCTAGGGAAGCACAACGCGCGTTACTCTATCCGTCGAGTCGACCAAGACGTACCGCGACCTTAGATCTGTATTGGTGGGATGGCTTGAAGAGGGCGTTGCGAGTTCGTAGCTCGGTGCGTGTTGTCGGTGAAGGTAGAACGCAGGCCCGTGGTTTGTTGCGAGCGATAGAGATCCCGACGGAAGTGGGAGGTGATCAACATGGACTTTATCACGGGATTACCTCGCACTCGGAGAGACATGATTCTATATGGGTTATCGTGCAGTGTGAAATCGATCCACTTTCTTCCGTCGGGGCGACTTTTTGGTGAGGATTATGCGGACTTTACATCCGAGAGATCGTCGGTGCATGGAGTCCTATTTCGATCATATCGCATGCAGGAGCCCGATTTATGGCTAACTTCGGAGGTCTTTCGAGAAGGGTTTAGGGGCAGTGAGCTGATCGCATTCCATCCGAGCAGACGGACAGGCGAGCGCACTATCCGCACTCTTGAGGATATCTGCGAGCCTGTGTTATTGACCGGTGGCTAGGAGGATCATTTTCCTCTAGTTGAGTTTGCGTATAATAATAGCTACCACCCGGTATTCGGATGGCGCCTTATGAGGCCTTGTATGGGAGGAAGTGCGGATCGCCGATAGGCTGGTTTGATGTAGGCGAGTGCGATTAGTGGGACCAGATTTGGTGCAGTGACGATGGATAAGGTAAAGCTTATCCGTGAGCGGTTCTTGGCGGCTCGAGTCGGCGAAGTCATATCGAGATCATCGTCGTCGGCATCCGGAGTTCGAGGTTGATGATTGGGTTTTCTGAAGGTGTCACCCATGAAGGGTGTGATGAGATTCGGAAAGAAAGGGAAATTCGGCCAAGGTACATTGGGCCTATCGATTGTCGCGAGGTAAGGCAAGGTTGCCTACGAGTTGAATCTGTCGTCCGATCTGGAGGCGATGCATCCGTGTTTCATGTTTCTATCTTTGAGAGATGTATCGGGATCCATCTAGGGTACACCGATTGGCGATGTCCAGTGACCGAGGCGTTATCGTATGAGGAGATTCCCATAGCGATAGTCGATCGTCGAGTTAGGCGTCTGCGGACGAGGCGTGGCTTAGTCAAAGTCTTGTGGCGGAGCGAGCTCGGGAGGAGATGACGTGGGAAGGCGAGGAGGACATGAGGCGAAGTATCCTCACCTATTCCCACCTCCGGGTAACTCACTTTCCTACTTGTAAATTTTCATTGTCATATATTGCCTAAGTGTTGTTTTGTGGCGTATGTGGCATTTGCAAACTTTAAGTTATGAAGAAGCTTTATCGTTAATTGTCTTGGGAAGGAACATTCGACGAATGTTTCTAAGGAGGAGAATGTTATACCCGTATTTCAGTATGTGCGTGAGGGTGTATGCGTCAAAAGTTTAGCCTTAGTTAGGCATTATGGACGAAAAAGTTTGTGCACAACTCACTAAAAGAATCGTTTTTCCGATCAAACGTTTTACAAAACTTGCGAAGGGAAAATTACGGCTATGTCATTTCTAATTTTTGCGGATTTTTCCGAGGCGAAACATTTTGGACCAACGAGAGGCGAAACTTGTCACCTCTAATTGGTGGACGATTAGGCGGTAATGGGACGAATTGGGGCTTGTTTTGTCAAGGAGTTGGTAGGATATTTTTGTGTAGTAGATGGATAAGGACACTTGCCTAAATCCTCACCCTACACTTGCATAGCACTTGGCTTCATCTTGGCCATTGGTTGGCCTATAAATACCCCCCTAACTCAAGGTTTTCATCCACAAATCAATTCTCCAAGTCTTGAAATTCCTCCCCTCTCTTGTTGTGTTTCGCCCAACACCTCTCCCCTCTAGCCTAGTGGCTTTGGCCGAGAGCCTTCCTTCGGGAGCCCTTAGTGAAACCTACCCTCCCTTGGTAGAAAAGTTGTCTTCCAAGTTTAAGTTACTATTCCAAAATACCCTAGCCCAAATCCCTTATAGTAGTTAAGTAGAAGTTGTTAGAAACTTCTAAGGGTTTCTTGGAGCTATCGGAGCGTACAAATTAGGAGCTAAACCTTGCTCAGGAGCGACATTTAACTTGGATAATTTTGGGCTTATCGAGGTAAATACTCTTGTCCTTCTATTGTAATTGGATATTACATATAAGAATAGTTAAGACTTGAGTATAAGATATGAAAGAATATTAATAAATAGAATTGAACTGTTATCACAGTAGAAGGGTATAAAAGAAGAATAATTGAACTATACTTACTTAGGACTGTTTTCACAGTAGACTTGAGTAGCTCGACGGGTAGGGAAGTGCTGCCCAATTTTCCGTAGAATAGAGAACCCTCTACTTAGAACTGTTTACAGAATAGTCTAGACGTTGATAGACGTATTTGACTATTATAGGCTGATTCTCTGCGCGCGACATATTCGACTTGGCAGGTGGATTTCGCCAAGAAGGTATGCGACTCTTCCTATACTCTTGAGCATGATATTTTAAATATATATATAGTACGGTAGACGTACGTGTGTTAACTGAATAATAATTACGGCAATGTCTTTTGACTTAAGCCTGAATAATACTTACGGCAATGTCTTGTGACTTAAGCCTGAATAATAAGGATCTTGAAGCATTTCAAAAGAATACTGAATCATTTTTAACAGAAGAGAAATATTTGGTTTTTAAACAAAAAGCTTAAGAGTTATACTAGCTTTATGGGGAGTTAGGTATAACAACTTAAGAAAGATAAAAGGAACTGTTTACTTATTTGTTTATAAAAACCTTGTATTGATTTCTGTAAGGTGTACTAAGATTGTTTGAAAAGTAGACATATTATGATGCTACGTGTGTTAGTGTCTTGTGATGTGGTGAAAAGGGGGTCATTCTTGTTGTGCTTACGTTGCTAAACGGTAAGTCAGTTGTATTGTTATTATATCACCTACACCCTTGACTTGTTATACCGAGGGCTTGCCACCCTTGATGCGGGTCTATACGGCCTATGCAGTCTGTGTGACTATGCGGAGCTGCGGGAGTTCCAGGATTGATCATTTCGGGTGTTTTAGCCCGATGCGGGGGATGCCCTATGCGGTCTGTGTGACTATGCGGTCTATTGAGACTATGCGGACTGCGGGAGTCCAGGATTAGGCACGCATAATGATACTATGGGCGATTGGCCTTGCTTCGATCATTCGCGGCCTAGAAAAGACACATTCGATTTACCTATCATTGTTCTTGTTTGTGATATGCACTATGTGCAATTGAACGATTGTATTTGCAAATGGTTTTAAATACTTTGATTTCATTTAAGTACTTTCTGATTTCACATACTTGGTACATGTTATCTTGACCTCCTTCGGCGTTACGCCGCAGTAAGCAAGCAGTGCTAGATCCACATCCTTAGGATCTTTTGCTTTGGTGTCGTGAGCTCCATCTTCTCCGAGGCTCGACTTTTGGGTATGATCTCCCTGTTGTTGTATATAGTTTTGTACATTCGGGTATGGCGGGGCCCCGTCCCGCCATAGTTGTTATCTTCTTAGAGTGCAGTAGTCTATTATGCAGTTGGGATGTAACTGCAAACTTTGTTTATATATATATGCCGAAAGGCGACATTTTCTCACATAAAACTGTGTCTCATTTTACAACTGTTTCATGTCTTGTTTTTATATTCCGCTGATTACTCTGATGTATGACTACTTGGGTGCCCGGGTAAGGCACCAGTCACGGGCCCCGGAACGGGTCGTGACATGTCGCCCTCCCGCCCTCCTGGATAAGCTTCGCCTTATCCACAGCCCGCTGAAACAAGTCTGGACCAAATACCTGAACCTCGCATACGTCGAACCAACCAACCAGCGACCTACACTTCCGCCCATACAAAACCTCATATGGCGTCATCTAAATGCAAGAATGGTAGTTGTTATTATAAGCAACCTCAACAAGAGGCAAATGATCCTTCCAGCTACCCCTGAAATCACAAACACAGGCCCGCCACCTATCCTCAAGTGCCTGGATAGTACGCTCTGTCGTCGATCACGAGGTGGAATGCCACACTGAGACTCACCTGTGTCCCTAATACCTTCTGGAAAACATCCAGAAGTCAGATGTAACTGAGCTCATCTGTCTGACATCATAAATGTAGGAACCCCGTGCAGTCTCACAATCTCCTTGCTATATAAGCTAGCATAATCCTCAGCCGAGTAAGTGGTCCTAACCGGAAGAACACGACTGGTTTCGCCAGCCTATTTACTATGACCCCCAGGGAGTCACACTTCCTTTGAGTACGATTCCACCCTGTAACAAGATCCGTATTAATTACCTCCCATATCTAAGTCGGGATCTAAATTGCCTGCAATAGCCTACTGGGCTTCTGGGGTTCAACCTTGACCTACTACTATTTCAGACATTAAGCAACAACTCTGATACGTCCCTTTCCAGGCCATCTTACCAACACATACATCTGAGGTCACGACACAACTTAGTCGACCCCGAACAATTAGAGCAATAAGCACTGCGTGCCTCACTTAAAACCTGCTGACAAGTCCTGCAGCACCGGGTACACACAATCTATCCTCATATCACAACACCCCATCCGGTGCTACTCAAACATGCTCTTCTCTTCTCGGAGAGTCGTATCTCGATACCGTATCATAACTGGACCCTTATACTGTCGCCTCTTTATCTCCTCAACGATGGAAGACTCACAACCTCTCGGATCTAAACTTCATTAACCTTGGAAACAAATAATCGAACCCCTCGGCTCTGTAGCTGATGAATCTCACGGACCACGTCCTGTCTATCTGGCTGCCCATCTGACAGAATATCTTTAGATCCACGACTAAGAGCATCTGTAACTGTCTTGGCTTTCCCCGGATGGTATAGGATATCAATATCACAATCCTTGAGTAACTCTAACCACCGTCTCTGTCGCAAATTCAATCGCCTGCGTAAAGATATACCGGAGGCTCTTGTGGTCTGCACAAATATCCACATGAAGTCTATATATACGTCATGCCTCCAAATCTTCAAGGCATGATTAACTGCCGCCAACTCTAAATCGTGAGTGGCGTAATTTCCTTTCATACTTCCATAACTGCCGGAAAACATAGGCTCTAAGCTTATCGTGTTGCGTCAGCACACAACCTAGCCCAACACCCAAAGTGTTACAATAATAACCTAACCCTCTAGTCTCTCGGGAGGGGTTAGAACTGTAGTCGTGGTTAACTTATCTTCCAATAACTGGAGGCCTTTCTCATACTTGCGAAATATTCGGCATCCTTAATCTCAATTATGGTTCCTGTTTCCCTTTCTCTGTTGCAACCAAACTTGATTACTTTGCTTGCCTCATGGCTAAGACTTACTGTCAATCACAATTTAGGGGGAGATTTCCTTGATCTTGTCAAGTAGCAACCCGATTATTTTCTCCCAGCTCGTAGAGCTTATAGTCAGGTGTTCAACCTCAATTCAAGGTATTACATACTCCAATGACTTGTCAAGATTTTCTTATCGTTCGAGTGGCTACTCGTATTTCCTTTATAAGTTATTTCAAGTTGTCCTAGGGTCCCTTACCCTTCCGTATTTTCTTACTATCTTTCTCGTCAATACAGATGTTACCATCTTTCCTCGAGGTGTTCCTACTGCCCATCATATACTAATGGTCTTTACACTAGACTGGGTAATCATATTTCGTGCAACTTACATAACCACAGTTGTATTCTCTTTTATCATTCTGGTCATGACCCTTCCTTATGCTTATTATTAGCAAAAGTATTTCTTCCTTGATTCATAATCGTGCAGTTTCATACATGCGTACAACCTGCATTTATATCCTTACGATACTTGCTCGACCAATTCGTTCGTCGTTCTTAATTACCCCAACACAATACTTTTCCCACGGTTATCTAAAAGTGTAACCTATGGCATGACGATACCGAAGACCTTACCCATCTCATATCCTTCGTCTAACAACATGGGTACACGTAACCCCATAATACGTAAAATTATCCTTTACGTGGGGGAGAGAACTTATCTCCCTTACAAAATCTAAATCATCAAGCGCCCCCTTATAATCGTATAGATTTTCAAAACCTACCAACGATGTCTTCTATTTTCTGTAGGCAGCACTCGTACTTATCTTATTCTTGTTTTGCGCATTTTCCTAAAATTATCCGGAAGGTCGTGGCCCTGACCGCCACACCAACCCAACTCCAAGTACTTCCAAGGGCACTTAGCATAAACTCCTTCAAATTCGAGTATTACATACTTTCTGCATTAATTTACCTCAAATGAACAAGTCACACAGACTTATTAAAATCAACTATGTCAAAGAAGGAAGGATAATTCACTGGTTACAACCACTTCCCTTCCTTTCCACTCGATAACCGGTTTCTTTGGAAAAGCGGTACCAGAACCAATCTCTCTGCGATCAACGTTGGCATAACAAGAGGCCAACTAACGTGCTCATAATGACCTCAAGTGCATCGTGTCGACTACAGGTTCGCTGGGTCCGACGATTGTACCGTGCGCTTATTATACACCCGCTCAGCTACCACCCATCACTCACGGGTGTAGTTACCTCGAAAGGTTCTCATGGATTCAGACTCTATTTCTTTACACTTGGTTGCTCTCTTTTTCACTGGTCGTACTCTTTCCGTACTTCCAAACTTATACTAACATACGTACATAACTTCCATACTAAATTTGGCCTCCAATCTTTGGAGTTACTAAATTAAACAATATAAGGCCATTTCTGGCTCTCGCAACCTGGTTCCGGTGGAATGCGTCCACGAACCTGTAAAACGATTTACTAGACTTGGGCTTTTCACCCTCGTGACCCTGTCACGTAGCGGGACTATTACCAACTGATCTCATTCCATTTCAGGCCATGAGGCGACCCTTAATAGGTCGTCAACCCGACTCGGCGTCGTACTTAACTCTTATCCTTGGTCTGACTTAACTTTTTTACTACCCGAGAAGGCCTTATATACCTAAGGTCTCGGCGGTTATCACTATTCTTAGGCTCGCAATTTCCATGCTCCAAGCCTACCATATCAGTCCCCCGTAGCGGGTACAATAACTTCTCATACTACCACAATCGTGTTATCTTGACCACAACAACCATACTTACTCCATACGGATCTCACCCGTACCATTTCTTAATCATGCTACGTAGCTTAAGCTACTAACATAGTCTCCCATTAAGTCCCTTAATTATAACTTCTTAAGAGTCCATTACCTTCTCAGACAACTCATCATCTCCTAATTATCTTAAATTAGTACGTAAAACCTTGATGAGAGTTCATTAAATTGTTTCATACCTTCCCGGTATTTATTTAGTCCTTACTAAATCCAGGTAATCTAAAATCATTCTAGGAAACACGCGTCTGACCCTCATACATATATCCATATAGATGTATGTCATAATACCAACTATACTACAATTATTACCAACCTGGATACGCAATCCACATAATCTTTCCTGGGTCACTGCTGCCTTTCTCGTAGCTGCAATCAACATAACTCGTTAGGGAGAGACGACCCTAACCACACAGCTCTATCGCACGATCTCAGAGTGAGAAGAATGAAAACCAATCCTAAATGTCCTGCAGCCTCCTGGTTATAGATGTGGTGCACAACACACTGATAACCAAGACTCTACTAAACACGGTCTGTAGACACTTTCCGAGCACTAACTGCTCTGATACCACTTTTGTCACGACCACCAGGGGCGCGGCTGGTGCCACTACAGGCACCACTTTCAGTTATACATCATAGAATAGCAGCGGAACATACACAACACAAGTAAACACTTAGACAATAAACAACAACGGGCTAGCCGATGAGGCCACCTTTCGTACAATTTACATAATCCAAAAACAGAACAGTACATTTTTTTTTACAACCCAATCCAAAAGACATGACTACAGACCTCTAAGAATAACAACTGTGGCGGGACAGGGCCCCGCCATACCCCTGAATGTACAACAACCGACCATACCAGGGATCTGTACTAAGGATAAGCCTCCGGAGTAATGGAGCTTCTCAACAGCTGAACAGTGATCCTAAGAGTGAGGATCAACAACCTGTATACTCTACCTGCGGCATGAACGCAGCCCCCCGAACTAGGTCAGTACAACATGTACCAAATATGTGAAACTGAAAGTACTGTAGTGAAATCATAACTCTAAAATAAAGCTGGAGACATGTATGATAACTCAATTAACAGTACACTGTGCCTTACTAACAATGAGAGTAAACAAGAGTATACTTTACTGTATAAAAATAGGAGGCTCATGATCAAAGTACGGCCACCCGCCCGTATGTCATTAAGCAATCCTACTCCTGAGACTATTTCACCGCGTAGGTCTGTGGACCCCTTGATGAGTAACTTCCGCATAGGTTGTATCCGCGCATAGGTCGTGTGGACCCGCATGAGGTATTCCTCGCATAGGACTATTTCACCCCAAGCGGGACTATTTCACCACTTAGGCCCGATGGGCCCATGATAGTACAAACGCCGCTCGCATCATGGGTAGCAAATCCATTGAATTAGTAGTAACCCGGGGCTTTACCCCGTAAGAATAACATAAACTAGCACAACCGGCTATCATACATAACATAAGCACTACCGACTTATCATACATAACATAAGCTCTACCAGCTTATCATACATAACATAAGCGCTACCGGCTTATCCTAACATAACATAAGCGCTACCGGCTTATCCTAGCATAACATAAGCGCTACCGGCTTATCCTAACATAACATAAGCGCTACCGGCTTATCCTAGCATAACATAAGCGCTACCGGCTTATCCTAACATAACATAAGCGCTACCGGCTTATCATACATAACATAGCTGCGCCACTTATCCTAACATAACATAAGCGCTAAACTTATCTTAGCATAACATAAAGCGCTAAACTTATCCTAACATAACATAAAGCGCTCTAACATCATACATAACATAAGAAAGTTAAGAAATCCCCCTCACTTCTTATTAGTCTTATTCATATACACTCTCATTTTAGTTTACTTAAGGCACTAACATGTCATTAATAATCCGGGAATTTAACCCAAAGTACTACATACTTCTACTATTTTAAAATAACTATTTTTCATATAAAACTTCCAAGATACTAATAACCGTAGTATCAAGTCACATCTATGTTTCAAGACAAGTCATTATACCTTTTAGAAATACATTTATAGGTTTCTAAATCAAGTGACTTCTTTCTTTTAAAACCTTAAGCAATTGATACCTTAAAAATCAATTTGCCTTTCATTATTTCAAGTCATTTATCATACTTACATTACTTAGAGTAAACCGCTCTTTTAACTTTCCATAAAGCTATTATAACCAACTTCCCATAAAGTTGTTATACTAGTTTTATACTTTAGACAATTACATTCTTCCTTATATCCAAGGGACTTATACTTTTAAAACGAAACAAGTATCATATACTTTTGAAATACTTCAAGTCCCTTAACTTTTAGAAACCAAGATATCCTTAATATGTTTAAACAAGTGAGTTAATTCCCTAACTCAACCAACTTGGACATTCTTAAAATAAGCCGAGGATATCAAATGGACTAGATTTTCAAAATCTCGTACGTCTACCGTACTATATGTTTACAACTATTCATGCTCAAGAGATAAGAAAGTTCCACATACCTCTTCGGTTCAATCCACTTGCTAAGTACAGTATGTCGTACGTAGTATGTCAACCTATAATGACCATAATACGTTTATTAACTTCTAGCTTCAACGTAGAATATTCTAAGTGCAAAGTCACTAAATTCTATGGAAAATCGGTCAGCAATTCCTTTGTTTCTACATACTTTTCCACCTTTTCAAGGCCCGAATACAATAGCCAAACACGCCACATTTAAGGCCCAAAAATGTAGTTATCAATAGGGGATTACACGCCTACAAGACGTGTAAAATTCCGCCCCACAAATTAATATCAAACTAGTCCAACATACAAAGTCATTCTCGGCCAAAGGTGTAACAACATATCAACCTTTCCAATTCCTTTTCCATTCAAGTTGTTTAGTATAACATGTTATCAAGCCGCAATCGATTATAACTACTACAATCTTCAAGTAGGTAACATGCGACGATTCTAATTAACGACCAAATTGTATTTCAATTTCAAATGGCTCAAATGTCAATTCGGATTTAGGCTAGTACAATCCATATCACTTATCAATCTTCAATACATATACTTCATGCTAGTTAAAATGTAAGGCTACAACAATATGTAATCTTGTAACACTTAAGAAAACAAGATTGTTACCTTAGTGAGCCTTAATCCACTTCAAGATCCGAAGCCTCTCCCTAGCAACTTAGAGCCTCTCCTTGACACTCCAATCCGCCACTTGAAGCCCTTTAGAAGATCACAAACAACTTTCCTTCAATTCCAAATCCAAACCTAGGAAAGTGACTAGGTTTTCACCTTGCGACTAATACGAAAATGCAATTTTTCCGGGATATTTCTATTGATATACCCTTACAATACTCTTAGGAACCTTGGTTTAAAGTATGGGGATTATTGGACAAAAATTGAAAATTTTCCTCTTGAAAAAAGTCCAATTGCCGAGAGCTCCTCCTTGAGTTCTTCAAATTTTTCTTGAAAAATGACTAAGTGTAGAGCCTTGTCTTGCTAGTAGTGATACTATATAGAAACATAGAGGGTCAAGATTAAAACAAATGGGTGGCTTGGATGCATTTCACAAGGATCAAGCCCAAGTGGCCTTGACTAAGTCAACAATATCAAGCCTAAGTCTTGCAGGACTTGATCATCTTAAAAATTGGTCAAATGACCATTCTATCCATGCCCAATTTCGTCCAATACCACTAAGGGGGGTGACACGTATCGCCCTCCCGTTCGTCGCAATATTTTGTTTTCCGACAATTCCACAATTCCGATAATATTTTTACTCGTCTAAAATATTAACATTTTTGAGTCCTTACATACATTCTTATAAACATATCCTGGAATTCCGGGGTGTAACACTAAGAGCTTGAGATAATTGACTAAGTCAAGAGCCACTTGGCTTGATATTTTAATCTCATTCATCCAAACTCAACATGTGTTATAATCTAGACCCTCCAATGTTTTATATAGTCATCCTAAGTAGCAAGACTTGTCTCTAACACTTAGAAAATTTCAAGACATTGTTCTTGTCCCTTAAGTTGCTCTCGGGTTTGATGGAACTCCCACACAAAATTTTTGCAAATTTGGTTCATTATTCACAAGACTTTAACCCAAGGTTCCTAAGGGTATTGTAAGGATATCTCAATAGAAAGATCTCAGAAAAACGACGTTTTTACGTTAGTCGCAAGGCGAAAACCTAAGGTGTTCTTCAACATTGAAGATGGAACTTGAAGAGGAATTCTTCATGAGCTTATAAGGAGTGTTTGGAGCGGATTGGAACATAAGAAGAGGAACTAAAAGTTGCTAAGGATCGACTTTTATGCTTGGACATTATTAGGGCTTATTGAGGTAAAATCTTCATCCTCTTAATGTAATTGAAGATAACATGTTATAGTAGTTAAAAATGATCATGTGGTATATATATTGAAGTTTGCAAAGAATTGGATCATGTCGACGTGTTAAAACCGAAAATGGACAAGTTAGCCATTAATGTTGTAATCAATTTGGTCGATAGTTACAATCGTCGCATGTTAAGGAAGAAAGGATTTATAGTTGTTGTAGTTGTAATTATGTATATAACATATTGGAATAACAACTTGGATTGAAAAAGGAATTGAAAGGAAATTGATAATTGTTGTGACATTGTGGCAGAATAGGGCTTGGAATTATTGGACAGTTTTATATTGATTGTGGGGAAGAATTTTACACGTTCTATTAGGCGTGTAATCCTCTTTGTGGTTGCTGAATTGTTGGGCCTTAAATGTGGCATTTGTTTATTGATTTTCGGGCCTTGAAAAAGGTGGAAAAGTACGTAGAAACAAAGGAAGTGCTGCCCGATTTTCTGTAGAATAAGAGACCTAGCACTTAGTATGATTCTACGTTAATAAGTGAGGATTTGATAGACATGTTATGATTAATATAGGTTGAAGTACTACGAGTAGCGTATTCTACTTAAAGGATGGAATAGCTCAAGGTTGAAGTACTTTGGAGCATTTTGCTACTTGTCGATAATCATCGCGAGGTATGTGAACCTCTTCCTCCTTTTGGGCATGATTCTATGTATGAAATATACATGTGGTGTTATTTCATGATTCTTTCTACTCTTAGAAGTTAAGAGGTATGTATGTTGATTTACTCTATGTGAAAGTTATGTTTAAGTTATCCTAAGTTCTTACCAAGTCTTATGGGGGATGTTGATAAGAGTCGTTAAGAAGTAATTGGAGTCGAGTTGACTTTGCTAATTTACTGCACGAATAAGAATAAGTATCGAACAAGCCATTACAACGTTAATAAAATAAAATGTATCGACAATCAATTATATTAAAATGAGTAGAATTCTCCATCTGCATAGAAACTAAGATAAGACAAAATTGTATTACATTTTCTAGATCATGGCTGCTTTAATAAGATCATTATAAACAAGTATAACCTATTCACAACGCACCAAAAGTATGTTGCTTAATTTAAAGAGTTTACTTTATGAAGTTTTAAGACTATGAACCTTAAATTCCTAAAAGGTTAAGAGACTTTATTTTTCAAGTTATGGGACTTGATTCTTAAAGGAAGAAATGACTTGATTTAAAAGTATAGAATACTTGATTTGTAAAGTATGGATCTCTTGATATTCTAAAGATAAGAGACTTGAAATTCTAAGTTAAGAAACATGATTTCTAAAGTTAAGAGACTTGAAGTATTTTGAAAGTTATGTAACTTGATTTGAAAGTATAAGTCTCTTGGTTATAAAAAGAATGTCTTAGTTTCTAAAGCATAAAGTTAGTATAACAGCTTTATGGGAAGTTGGTTATAACAACTTTATGGAAGGTTAAAAGAATGGTTTTCTCTAGTAATGTAAACAAAGAAATGACTTGAAATAAGGAAAGGCAATTTGATTTAAAGGTATCACTTGCTTAAAGTTTTAAAATAAGGGTCACTTGATTTAGAAGCCGAGAAATGTATTTCTAAAAATGTAGTGACTTGTTTGAAATGTAGACATGCATTGATACTACGGGTGTTAGTATCTTGGGGTTTGATATGAAAATGAGTCTTTTGAAAAGAATGTAAGTACATAGTACTTTGGGTTAAATTCCTGGATTTTTTATGTGAAACGAAAAGTGCCTTGAGTATATAAAATGAAAGTCTAAATATTTTATGAACTTGCCTATGCTTGCTTGTGATAGCCTTGAGTGCAAGTATTATATGTTTACGCTGCCATGACTCTCAGTTGGAGGGCCGGCTGTCTTGTTGTGAATTTACTTGGACGTACCGACAGTGACGGAGACTTCCACGGGTATGCTTCCATTGTGATTGATACTTGTACATGCTTATACGATGTGGGATTCCGGGGCATGCGACCAGGATGCGGGTTAGATTCCCGGATTGTTTTTATTACTCCTTGGACATGCTTATACGATGTGGGATTCCGGGGCATGCGACCAGGAGGCGGGTTTGATTCCCGGATTTGTTTTATTACCCCATCGCCATGCTTATACGATGAGGGATTCCGGGGCATGCGACCATGTTATATACGATTATTACTCCATGGCCTAGTGTTACACCCCGTAAGTCCAGGACATGTAAAAGAGAATGTACGAAAGGAAACAAGACTTGGAAATTGATACGAAAGGAAGAATTGTTTTTCCGACGGGAAATGTTCCGAACGTCGGAAAGGAAAAATGTTCGTTGTTGAGAATTGGATTCTCAAAATGTATTATTTGAAGAGTATGGAACCTATTAGCATTATGGAAATTTATTTTTACGGATTTGGTAACGTGGGGCCCACCCGAGAAATTTTATGTTTTGCGGGGCCCACGAGGTTTACGGAATTTTTATGGACGAATGAGAGGGCAACACGTGGCACCCCCACAAGGTCTTGGTCGAATTAGAAGAGGGGTAAAATGGTCATTGACCATCTTGGAAGATAAGTCTTCAAGCTTGAGATTGTTGACCAAGGTCAACTTGTCCACTTGGCTTTTTAATTAATGATCCTTCATCCTAGCCCACAAGTGTATTAATCTAAGCCATCCAATGTGTTATATATTCACTACACTAGTGCAAGACTAGCTTTTAACACTTAGAAAATTTGAGAGAACATTGAGCTTAGCCAATATTGCTCTCGGGTTTGGAGGGTTCCAGCAAAAAATTTGTGATTTTGATCCATTGTTCACAAGACTTTGACCCAATGTCCTAAGGGTATTATAAGGTTATCTCAATAGAAAGATTTGGAAAAAGCGAGTTTTCACGTTAGTCGCAAGGCGGAAACTAAAGGAGTTCTTCAACTTTGAAGTTGGAACTTGAAGATGGGTTCTTCATAGGCCTCTAAGGAGTGCTTGGAGCGTATTGGAACTTAAGGAAATGAGCTAAGAATTGCTAAGGCGCGACTTTGAATCTTGGAAATTTTAAGGGCTTGGAAAGGTATAAATTTTGTCGTTTTAGCAATTAAGTTTACTTATTGATTGTAGCTATGGTTATTAGCAAGCATGAGTTATATATTATGTAGTTGGATTAGTGTATTGGCTATTGGAACCCTAAATCCGAAAACTAGCATGTTTAGCCTTAAGACTACAATTCAAGTTGATTATTCGTTTAAGTCGTCGCATGTTGTATAAAGAAGGAAATTGTAGTTGTTGAAGTTGTTTATAACTATATAACATGTTAGACCTTAGAACTTGGAATTTGAAAAAGGGTTGGAAAAGACTTGTGTTGTGTTATTGTTGGCCGAGAATGGCTAGTGAAGTATTAACTACTTGGTACAAATTGTGGGGCGGAATTTTATACGTATTGTAAGGCGTGTAATCCTCTTTGTTTGGTTGTTGTTTGGAGCCTTAAATGTGGCGTGTGGGTTATTGTATTCGGCCTTGAAAAAGGTGGCAAAGTGAGTAGAAACAAAGGAAGTGCTGCCCGATTTTCCGTAGAATTAGAGACCATGTACTTAGTATTATTCTACGTTAGAGACTAGAAGTTTATAGTCTTGTTGTGACCATTATAGGTTGACAAATTCTACGTACGGCGTATTCGGCTTAGCTTGTGGATTTAGCCGAAAAGGTATGTGAACTATCTCCTCTTCTAGCATGATTCCTTAAGATAAAGAAAGTATGTTCTACTCCTTAAATGATCCATTCCTTGGTTGTATTTGGATTGCCTAAAATAGAATTCGTTCTATGTACTCCCTTGATTGTACTTTGATGTTTAAATTGTAAGTTGTATAATCCATTTCCTTAGTGAAGTTTGGATTCTTAAAAGTGAAAGTATTTTACTTAAAGTACATGAGTCTTGAAAAAGTGGTTTCCAAACCTTTTGGCTAGTGCCTTAGTTCCAAAACCTAAGGGTTGTTGTAATGACTTTAGGGAGTTAAAGGGTGATTTACTTAATTGTTTTAAGAGAGGAGAAATGTTATACCGTATTTCGAAGTATGCGTGAGGCGTCGTCTGAAGTTTAGCCTAAAGTTAGGCCAAGTTCAAAATTGTGCACAACTCACTAAAAGAATCGTTTTTGAAAGCGTTTCCCACATCTTCCGTAGGGAAAATTCCGGCTATGCCATTTCTAATTTTTGCGGATTTTTCCGAGAGACGAAACATTTTGGATGTTATACCCCGTATTGTCAGAGTATGTACGTGAGGACGTACGTAGAAAATTTGAGCCTTAAGTTAGGCAAGTTTCGAAATTTGTACACAACACCCGATTAGAGTCGTTTTTTTAAACGTTTCTGACTTTTGTTGGGAAAATTCCGGCTATGTCATTTATAATTTTTGCGGATTTTTCCGAGAGATTGGCATCGTGGACCAACGGGAGGGTGACATGTGTCACCTCACATTGGAACAAATGGGCGGCAATGGTGGACGAAAAAGAGGGCTTTAGTTGGTAGGATATTTTTGTGCAAGTTGTGTGGTAGATGGATAAGGTACACATGGTGGAAATCTAACCCTACACTTGCACCACACTTGTCTTCATCTTGGCCATTGGTTGGCCATGGCTTGACCTATAAATACCCCTAAGCTTGAAGAGTTCTTCATCCAAAATGTGCCTAAGTCTTGAAATCTCCCTCCCTCTCCTTAGTAGTCGTCGCCACACCCTCCCCTTCGAGAAGGCCCTTGCGAAAGTATCCCCCTCACAGTGGTGCTAGCCGTGGGGTACCCCTAGCCTAGTTGTTTTCGTATAATACCCCCTTTGTGGTATAGAAATACTCTCCTAGTATTGTTATAATGTCCAAAATACTTTAGCCCAAATACCTTGTTGTACTTTCCAAGGTTATACTTATCTGGCTTGGAAAATACTATTATACTTTCCTTTAGCCACTAAACGAAACCCTAAGGAAAATCTTCACCCGTAGTTGAAGTATTAAGTAGAAGTTGTGTAGACACTAAGGGTTTCTTGGAGCGTTTTGGAGCGCACGGGTAGGAGCTAAACCTTGTTCAGAGCGACATATAAACTCGGATAATTTTGGGCTTATCGAGGTAAACATTCTTGACCTTCATTTGTAATTGGAAATTACATGTTGTAGGAATATATAGTTGAAGTATACTATATATAGAATGAACATTATAATTGTGCGGCAATGTCTTTTGACTTAAGCTTGAATAATACTTACGGAATGTCTTGCGACTTAAGCTGAATTTAAATAAGAGAATGACTGTAATTACATAGGATCGACATGAACTTGTGTAGCATTGCTTTGTGTAGTAGAATTGTACACGTCCGGTCCGACGTGTTAACCCCTGGTTGGCTTGGTTGCCCTCGATAGAGGAGAGATTTCTGTTGTTGCGGGAGAGTCTTTGGAATTTTCGTAGAATATTCTACGTCGGGATCTAAAGGTATTAATAGGCGCTTTGTGGCCTCTATAGGTTGTAGTACTACGTGTGGAGTGATCCACTTGGCCAGAGTGAGCGCGGTTTGAGGTACTTGGGCGTTTTGCTATTAGTCGACAATCGTCGCAAGGTATGTGGACCTCTTCCTATCTCTTCTAGCATGATATGTGTGAACTATGTAGTACGGTAGGCGATACGTGTGCTAAATGTATTTGATTGATTTAAAACATAAAGTGTTATAACGGCTTTATGGGAAGTTGGTTATAATAGCTTTATGTGGATAAGCCACATACTTTGTGGTTTTAAAAGGTAAGCGATTTGAATAATAAGCGGCTTGATATGTGTTAATAAAGAACTTGAAGCATTTCAAAAGATCTATGAATCGTTTTGAAAGAATGAGTATTACTGGTTTTGAAAGCTTAAGAGTTATACTAGCTTTATGGGAAGTTAGGTATAACGGCTTAAGAATGTTATCTTGATTTGGAAATCGAATGTGTATCGACAAACCCACCGCGGTGTTAATAAAAGGAAAATGTATTGACTAAAGAAGTATTATTAAAACCAGTAGAAACCTCCATCCGCATAGAAGCTAAGATGAGACAAAATGATATTACATTTCCTAGATCATGGCTGCTTAATAAGATTGATTATAAACAAAGAATACCTACTCACTTATAAGACATAGGTTTCTCAAAACGTTTAAAGGAGAATTATGTTTTAAAGAATTTAAAACTATGAACTACGAAACCTTTTTCCTAAAATGAGAAACTTGAGCATTGAAATTAGGCAACTTGAGCGTTTGGAAAATAAGGTTGTCACTTGATTTTACAAAGGAAAGCATTTTGGTTTACTTAACAATGTTAGTCACTCAAATTTTATACTACGAATTATCGGGTGACCTTTGTAAAGAAATGGATCTTAAAAGGAATTTAACGGACGTAGTACTTTAAGGTTAAAATCGGACTTTGATATAAAATGAAAGTACCATGAGTCGTGTGTAACTTGCTTATACTTGTTGTTATGAAACTTGACCGTATTACGTGTGATAGCCTTGTTGTGTAAATCTGTGTTCTACTCGACTCACGGTCATCCGAATGTATATCACTTGATTCTGGGTTCATCCGAATGTATTTCACTTGATTACCGGTTCATCCGGAATGTATTTCACTTGATTACCGGTTCATCCGGAATGTATTTCACTTGAGGCCCGTTCATCCGGAATGTATTTCACTTGACTACCGGTTCATCCGGAATGTATTCACTCGACCACGGTTCATGGATGAGCAGGAATGTATTCCACCTTTTCTATATTGGGTCCATAAGATGGGCGAGACACGTTATACGTATCACATGATTTGTACCTAGGCCGCGGTGAGGAAGGGAGTTCCACGCGTGAGGATGACTTTTAGGCGTGAGTCACGACTTGACATATGGCCTTCTATGTTGTGAGCGTAGTTTGGTTATCATACATGTCTCTGCTTTATATAGACTATTATGATTTCATTTACTGTATTTTCTGATTTCACATACTTGGTACTGTTGTCTTGACCTCGCCCGGGCTGCGTTCATGCCGCAGTAAAAGGTACATCATTGTCGATCCCCGCTTTTAGGATCACCTTTTCGGTGTTGAAAGCTCCGTTCCTTGGAGGCTTATCTTTTGGTATGTTACCACAGTGCGTAGATGCTTATACATTCGGGGTATGGCGGGGCCACTGTCCGTCATAGTTGTTGTAAATCTTAAGTGCATGCTTGTTGTGGGCGGGGGTTTGTAAAAAGGTTAAGCTGTTCGGGTTTTTATGTATATACCGGCGCTGTTTTGGTTGCTGTTTACTTATTATATCTCTTGTTTCATGACTCGTGTTTTATTTTCCATTGGTTTTCTCGATGTTGTATCACTAGGGTGCGGGTAAGGCACGATCACGGGCAGGATTCGGTCGTGACATTGGACAACGGGAGGCGACACTTGTCACCCACCAATTGGTGGACTTGATAAATCCGTTGGGCCAATTGGACTTGGATGGCACGTTTTTGTGCCTTTGCAAGTCAAGAGTTGGTAGGATATTTGTGTGTAGTAGATAGAATGGACACTTGCCTAAATCTTCACCCTACACTTGCCTTGCACTTGGCATCATCTTGACCCTTGGTTGGCCATGGCTTGACTATAAATACCCCTTAAGATGAAGAGTTCTTCATCCACAAATTCCATTCAAGTCTTGAAAATCCTTCCTCTCCCTTGGCCTTTTTAGTCCAACACACCCCTTTGAGTGAGCTTGGCCGAGGCAACCCACTCCCTAGCCGAAATCTACCCCACTCCTTGGTAGAAAAGTTGCCTTCTAGTATTGTTATAATGCCCAAAATACCTAGCCCGAATCCCTTAGTCCTTAGTAGAAGTTGTGAAGAACTTCTAAGGTTTCTTAGCCTCTGGGCGTACAACTTAGAGCTAAACCTTGCTCAGCGACTTTTATCTAGGATATTATTGGGCTTACCGAGGTAAATAATCCTAACCCTCTTTTGTATTAGAGAATGCATCTGTAGAAGTATAAGAATAAGTATTAAATACTTAGAAGAATATTCTGAGAATAGAATTGGTATCATATCACGAGTAGAAGGGTTTAAAGAAGAATAATTGAACTATACTTACTTAGAATTTGTTTTCCAGATGGACTTATATGGCTCACCGGGTAGGGAAGTCTTTGCCGACTTTCCGTAGAATTGTGAACCCTCCGCTTAAAATGACCTTGAGTAGTCTAGACTTTGATAGATGCGTGACTATTATAGGTGATTCTGTGCGCGACATATTGACTTGGCAGAGGTTTTACGAGAAGGTATGTGATTCTTCCTAAAGCATGATATTTTAATATATATATGTAGTACGGTAGACGTACATGTGTTAACTGAATAATAACTACGACAATGTCTTTCGACTTAAGCCTGAATAACACTTACGGCAATGTCTTGCGACTTAAGCCTGAATAATAAGGATCTTAAAACATTTCAAAAGAATATTGAATCATTTTCTTACAGAAGAAAACTAATTGGTTTTTAAACATCAAGCTTAAGAGTTATACTATCTTTATGGAAAGTTAGGTATAACAACTTAAGAATGATAAAAGGAACAGTTTACTTATGTGTTTATAACCGACTTATATTGATATATGAAAGAATAATAACATGGTTTGATGAGTACACATAATATGATGCTATGTGTGGTAGTGACTTGTAACGTTTGTGTAAAGAGGTCAGTCTTACTTATGCTTATGTTGTTTAAACTATAAGCTGTTATGTTAGTACTATATCACTCACCTCTTGAGATGATACCGGGGGTTAAGCTGCCCTCCGATGCGGGGTAGACTCAGGCGGTCTGGGACCATGATTCGAGAGTACCTCATGCGGGTCCAGGGGGCCTATGCGGAGCTACGAGAGTTCGTGTTAGTATGCGGGGTTATGCCTCACGCGGATGCATGTGGCCATGCGGACAATGAGTCGGGGCGATGCAGGAGTAGCTACCTCGATGCTGGGTTATATACCCTATGCGGGCCTACGTGAGTGGCCTATGCGGACTACGGGAGTCCAGGATTAGGCTAGCATGGTGATACTACGGGCAATTGGCCTGCCCGATCATTCGCGACCTAGAAAAGACTTCTGATTTACCTATTGTTGCTCTTGTTTGTGATGTGTATGTGCGGTTCCTTGATTGTTTCATACATATTTGTAAACTGGTTTTAAAATGATATGATTTCATTTAAGTACTTTTCTGATTTCACATACTTAGTACTGTTGTCTTGACCTCCTTGAAGCTGCGTTCATCTGCGCGGTAAGAGGCGGTGCTAGATCCACATCCATAGGATCTCTTTGCGTTGGTGTCGGGAGCTCCATCTTCTCCGAGGCTCCACTTTTGGGTATGATCTCACTGTTGTAGATAGTTTTATGCGATCGAGGTATGGCGGCCCTGTCGCCATAGTTGTTTATTTCCTTAAGTGCAGAGTCATGTTGTGCAGTTGGGATGTAGCTGCAAACCTTGGTTTATGTATATATCGAAAGGCAACCACTTTCTCGAAGCGTGTATCATTTACAATTATTTCATGTCTTGTTTATATTCCGCTGATTTTCTCTGATGTATGACTACTTGGGTGCCCGGGTAAGGCACGATCCACGAACCGAGCAGTCGTGACAAAAGTGGTATCGAGCGATTAATCCTCGGAAAGTGTCTACACAATCGTATCTAGTAAGTCTTGATTATCGGTGTGTTTTTGCACACACCAATAATCGTGAGGCTATAGGATATTTAGGATTGGTTTCCATTCTTTTCATTACGAGATCGTGCCTTAGAGGCGTGTTATAAGTCGGACCCTTCAACGTATCCGCTTTTACATGTGATTATGCCTCGCGTAAGACAACCGGGCGGAAGGCAAGCGTAGAGCTGCTAGTATGGCACCGAGTCACGAGGCTCGGGCCCGATCTATACGAGATGGCGAGTTCTACGATGCCGCCCGATCCGATAGAGACTACGGTACCTACACCTCCATCCCACGGTGGAAGCGGATGAATAGATTCTGAGAGAGATGGCGATTCTTGCGAGATCGTGGCGAACGAGAAGGCTGGAATCTGGCGATTCGATCCGGCCCGGTCGTACCGTGGTTCACGAGGCGAGAAGTTTGAGGCTACGAGACTTCTGAGTTGTAGCCCGAGTTTACGGTCGAGGCGGAGGATGTTCCGCGAGTTCATCCGTCGACTGAGGATTTTGAGTGATCGGGCGTCGGAGACCGGTCGTGATCTTTGCTTCACATAGGCTGCGTGATACCGCGATCGATTGGTTTGATTCATGGGAGTTATCGGGAGAGCACGCGTCCCGGCCTTGGGATGAGTTCTCGGAGGCTTTCTCACTCACTTCTTGCCTCCAGATGAGGAGAGGCGCGGTGATAGATTTTCTTGCTGGCGAGGAAGAGGACACCGTCGTTTCGAAGTACAATGTCGATTTTGATTCATTGGCTCGATATGTCCCGGCATTGGTAGCGATATGGAGGATAGGGTGCACCGCTACGTCCAGGGCTAGATGATTATATGGCGAGTCATATGCGGGTGTTTCTCTTCCGGTATGGACATTACCGTATGCGAGCTCACCCTTGGATGCGAGGCGCGAGGCGGCGAGTGGGCGAGCGGCAAAAGAGGCGGGGCGGGAGGGTCTTACGGTGGCTATCGTGGTGGCGACCTCAGCGGCAATCTAGATTTGCACCACGGCCGGCTCGAGCACTCTGCACCGTCCTCGGCCGCGGCGAGTATTCGAGGCGGGCCCTGGGCTTGAGGGCGTCGAGTAGCGAAGTGCGGCGATCGGGACCACCCCGGTGTGGCGTCGGTAGATCCCATTACGGGAAGTGTGGTGCTTTGGGAGCTTATTTACGGTTGTGGCAGGTCACTGCGAGGCTGTCAGGCCAGGCGTGGCGGTGGTAGGGCTCGACGCCGGGTTACATTGCCGCTCATCATCTCTGATTACTCGCCGGGCGAGTACTCATGGGTCGGAGTCGCGGCAGGTCGTGGCTCGGGTCCCGATTCTAGCGGTCCTCGAGCCGCATTTATGCTTTGTCGACCAGCGGATCGTGAGGCCTCACCGATGTCGTCCACGGTACCTTGCTCGGTTCACAGGTTTGATGTGTATGCTTTGATAGATCGGGTTCTACTCTGTCATATATCTCCCCTTGTTGCTAGTAGGATAGGGATAGAGCACGAGTCCATGACCACTTTCGAGGTAGCTACGCCGATGGGTGATTCGGTGGTAGCTCGGCGGGTATATAGAGCTTGTCTGTGACCGTTTCGATCGTCGGACCTGGCGACTTGATAGAGTTGGAGATGATTGACCGACGTGATCATGGGGATGGATTGGCTAGCTTCTTGCTACGCCAATGTAGGCTGAGAGAGAAAGTAATGCAGTTCGGTTTCTGAGGCCAGGTTGTTGAGTGGGAGAGACGCGGTATCGTAGGGTAGGTTTATTTCCTACCTCAAGGCTAGGAAGATGGTGCGAAGGGTATATCTACCATCTCGTTGGGTGTTTGATCTGAAGGCTGCGGTACCAGATTTTCGTCGATTCGATGGTGAGAGAGTTCCCAGGCGTGTTTCGGGCGACCTCGGGTATCCCTCACGAGAGGAGATTGAGTTTGTATAGACATATTGCGGACACTCGGCTATTTCCATTCGCCATACGAATGGCACTGCCGAGTTGAGAGAGTTGAAGGATCGGCTTAGGTATTTCTTTGGAGAAAGGGCTTCATCGAGCCTAGTGTTTCTCCGCAGGCGCCGGTATTGTTCGTGAAGAAGAAGGGCGGGGCAGCTGCGCATGTGTGTTGATTCTGACGGTGAACAATGTGACCATTAAAACGAGATACCCCCTTCCCGGGATTGATGATTTGTTCGACTCGATTGCGGTGCGAGATGTTTCTCCAAGATTGATCTGCGATCGGGCTATCATCAGTGCTAGTCGAGAGGTGGATGTCCCTAGGACTGCATTCGGACGTGCGGGCATTATGAGTTGAGTCATGTCTTTTGGGTTGACAATGCTCGTGATATTCATGGATTTGATGAGCCGAGTGTTCAAAACATTTTTGAACCGTTTGTGATAGTGTTCATTGATGATATCTTGGTTTATTCGCTCGAGGCGAGGCATCGCGAGCATTTGAGGCTGTCTTGCGATTCTCGAGACCAAAGCGGTTATGCCAAGTTTTCCAAATGTGAGTTTTGGTTGACTTCGGTGGCTTTTCTTGTGCATATTGGCCGGGTGATGGCATTCAGTGAATCGACCAAGATCGAAGCGATCGAGGACTTGGCCTGAACCTCTACTCAAACCAGGTTCGCGACTTTACGGGCCTCGCGAGTTATTATCGGTTCGTGGAGAAGTTTGCTTCTATCTACCCCATTGACTAGGTGACTCGGAAGCGGCTAAGTTTGATGGTGATGCTTGTGAGCGGGGTTTCCGATTGTTGAAAGAGAGGCGACGACCGCCCCGTTCTTACTCTTCGGAGGTCCGCGGTTATGTCGTGTATTGTGATCGTCGGGCATCGGGTTGGGATGTGTTGATGCGGCATGGCAAGGTTATAGCATATGCATCCCGACAAGCAAGAAACACGAGGAACTACCCGCCATGATTTGGAGTTGGCGGTATGATTCACGCTTTGAAGATGCGGAGGCCTTATTTGTATGGGGTTCACGTGGATATTTATACAGACCACAAGAGCCTCGGTATATCTTCGACGGAGGAGCTGAACTTCACAGCGAGACGGTGGTTAGAGTTGCAAGGATTACGATGTTGATATCCTGTACCGCGGGAAAGCGATGTTGTGGCGGATGCTCTTAGTCGTAGGTCGATGGGAGCCTGTCGGATGTGCGACTAGAGGAGGGACATGGTGTCACGACCGTTCGGGCCCGTGGGTGCCTTGGCACCAAGTAGTCATACATCGAGTGTCAGCGGAAATATAAAGCAAGACATGAAACATTTATAAAATAGGACCGATTTAAGTGAAAACATCGCCTTTCGGCATATATATAAAAACATGGTTTATCGATTTACATCCGATCTTTTGCAACAGGACTACAGACCTCTGAAATATACAACTATGGCGGAGAGGGCCCGCCATACCTGTATGCAAAACCATCTACACGGGAGATCATACGAAAGTAGAGCCTCGGAAAGGATGGAGCTCACGACGCAACGTAGAGATCCTACAGGAATGTGGATCTAGCACATGCCGCTTACTGCGGCATGAGCGCCCCGAAGGAGGTCGATCTGACAGTACTAAGTATATGAAGCGTAAAATACTTAAATGAAACATATCATTTAAAAAGCAGTTTGCAAGTATGTATGAAACAACGAGCGCGCATAGTGCCACATCCGCAACAAAGCGTGATAGGTAAAGCGTAGCGAGGTCTTTTCTAGTGCGAATGATCGGCGAGGCCAATTGCGTAGTATCACCATGCAAGCCTAATCACGGACTCCGTAGTCGCGTAGGCCAATCACATAGGCCGCGTAGGGTATATAACCCGTCGAGGTGTTACTCGCATCGATCGTCCGACTCGTCGTCGCGTAGCCCACGTAATCGCGTGAGGTATAACCCCGCTAACACGGAACTCCGTAGCTCGCATAGGTCCCTTGGACCGCGTAGGTATTCTCGAATCATGGTCCCGGACACCGAGTCTACCGCGTCGGAGGCGGCTTAACCCCGTGTAATATGTCAGAGGTGAGTGATGCTACACTAACCTAACGACTTATCGTTAAACAACATAAGCACAACAAGAATACTCTTTTTCACAAGCGTTACAAGACCACACATAGCATCATATCATGTCTACTTATCAAACCATCTTATTATTAACTTTTCACAATTCAATATAAGTGCATTTATAAACACATAGGCAAATGTTTCTTTTATCAATCTTAAGTGGTTATACTTAACTTCCCGTAAGGCTAGTATAACTCTTAAGCTTACGTTTAAAACCAATTAGTTCTCTTACATTAAAAATGATTGATATTCTTTTGAAATGCTTTGGATCTTTATTATTCGGGCTTAAGCGTGAGGCATTCTTAGTAAGTGTTATTCGGGCTTAAAGCGTGAGGCATTCCGTAAGTATTATTCGGGCTTAAGTCAAAGACATTCTGTAGTTTTGATTAAACACGTAATGTCTCTACTACTATATATATTGTAAAATATCATGCTTTAGGAAGAATCACATACCATACCGTGAAAACCACACTTGAGTTGAATATGTCGTGTAGAGTCGACCTATAATAGTCACAGATATCTATCAAAGACTACTACGAAGGTCATTCTAAGCGGAGGGTTCACGATTCTATGGAAAGTTAGGCGTGACTTCCCTGCAGGTGAGCTATATAAGTCTCTTGTGAAAAGCGATCTATGTAAGTATAGTTTGATTATTCTTCTTTTAAGCCCTTCTTTGTGATAACGATTCGATTCTATTCGTGATATTCTTCTAAGTATTTATACTTATTCTTATACTACAACAATATATATTCTCTAATTCAAAGAGGGTTAGGATTAGTTACCTCGGTAAGCCCAATAATATCTAGAAAAGTCGGCGCTGAGCAGGTTTTGCTCTAAGTTGTATGCTCGAGAAACCTTAGAAGTTCTTCACAACTTCTACTAAGTACTAAGGTATTTGGGCTAGGGTATTTTGGGCATTATAACAATACTGAAGGCAACTTTTCTACCAAGGGAGGTAGATTTTTGGCTAGGCTGAGGGGCCTCGGCCAAACTTCTTAGGCTAGAGGGGTATTCGGCGAGGGCCTTCAAGAGGAGGGGAGGTGTTGGGCGAAAAGGCTACGAAAGGAGAGGAGAGGATTTTCAAGACTTGGAAGCTTTGTGGATGAAGAACTCTTCATCTTAAGGGTATTTATAGGTCGAAGTGGCCAACCAATGGCCAAGATTTAGACAAGTGCAAGGCAAGTGTAGGGTGAGGATTAACTATACACAAATATCCTACCAACTCCTTGACTTGTGCACAAGGCACAAAGCGTGCCATTGCTAGCGATTCGTCCACCAATTGGAGGTGCAGTGTCGCCCTCGGTTGGTCCAAAATGTTTCGTCTCTCGGAAAAATCCATAAAATTAGAAATGGCATAGCGGAATTTACCTACGAAGGTGGAAGCGTTTAGTCGGAAAACTATTCGTTTTGTGAGTTGTGCCCAAAAAAATCGTCAAGCCTAAACTTTAAGGCTAAACTTTTTATGCGTATTCCGCCAGGTACATACTGCGGAAATCACGGTATAACATTCTCCTCTTTAGAAACATTCGTCGAATGTTCCTTCCCAAGCGATTAACGATAAGATTCTTCATAACTTAAGCGATTGTAAATGCCACACGGCCACGAGCAACACTTGGCGAAGCGATAACGAAAATTTACAAGTAGGAAAGTGAATTTACGGAGGTGTGGGAATAGGTGAGGATACTTCGCCTCATGTCCTCCTCGGCTTCCACGTCATCTCCTCCGAGCTCGTTCGCCATAAGACTTTGGCGGAAGCCACGTCGCTTCGCGAGCGCCTAACGGCGATCGACTATCGCTATGGGAATCTCATCACGATAACCCTGGTCACACGGACATCGTCAATCGGGTGTACCTAGATGGATCCGATACATCTCGCCGGCGTAGATCGTGAAAAAGCGGATGCCGCCTCGGATCGGACGGCGGATCGACTCGTAGGCAACGCTTGCCTACCTGCGGACAATCTGAAGCGGCCCGATGTACTGGTGAGTTTCCCTTTCTTCCCGAATCTCATCACACCGCCATGGGTGACACCTGGAAAACCCAATCATGAACCTCGAACTCAAGATCACGAAGCGGCGATGATCTGCGTCGACTTATCGACTACGGTTTATCGATAGCGCTCGGATAAAACCTTATCCACTTTGCTTGTACCAAATCTGGTCCCATTGCACCTCGCCCACATCGAACCAACCTATGGCGATGCACTTCCTCCCATACAAGGCCTCGTAAGGCGCCATCGAATCTTTGGAGTGGTAGCTATTATTATCTGCGAACTCAACTAGAGGCAAATGATCCTCCCAACTACTGAAGTCAATAACGGGCTCGCGACATATCCTCGAAGTGCGGATAGTGCGCTCTGCTGTCCGTCATGCGGGGATGAAATGCGATTACTCGGGCTCACTGCGTCCTAAACCCCTGGAAGGACCTCCGAAGTTAGCGTAAGCGGGCTCCATGCGATATGATCGAGGTAGGGACTCATGCGATCGGCGATCTCTCGGATGTAAAGTCGGCATAATCCTCGGTAGAAAAGGTCGTCTGACGGGAAGAAAGTGGGCTGATTTAAATCGACTGTCGGCGATAACCCGTATAGAATCATGTCTCCTCCGAGTGCGAGGTAATCTGTGATGAAGTCCATGTTGATTACCTCCGCTTCCAGTCGGGATCTCGATAAATGCGTAACAAACCACGGGCCTGCGGTGCTCTGCCTTCGCTGCGACCACGGACGCGAGCTACGAACTGCGCAGCGTCCTCTTGACCATCCCGCGATACGGATCTAAGGTCGTGGTACATCTTGATCGACCGGATGGATGAGAGTAACGCTTGTGTGCTTCCCCGAGAACAACTGCCAAGTCACGAAACATCCGGAACACCTGATCGCCTCAAACCTTAGCACCCGTGGTGCTACCTCAGGACCACGCCCTCGCGAAGAGTTGTATCGCGATATCGAATCAAAGTGGATCCTCGGCTGTTGCCTCTTACGCCTCGCCGGCGATGGAAGACTCGGCAACCTCACGAACTCTAACCGCTATGCTCGGAATCAATCAAGCGGACACGAGGCTCATTGGCGATGCAAATCACGAACCATGTCCTCTCTGCAGGCTGCTACGTCGATAGGCTCCCCGTCGACCTCGACTAGGCATACGCCTGGCATTGGCCTTCCGGGTGGTACGGGATATCAACATCGTAATCCTTAGCAACTCTAACCACGCTCTGTCGTAAGTTCGGCTCACTGCGGTGAAGATATCTTTGGAGGCTCTTGTGGTGCGTATAAATATCCACGTGAACCCACAAGTAGTGCCTCAGGATCTTGGCGTGAATCACGGTATGACTCGAATCATGGGTGGGGTAGTTCCTCCGTGTTTCTTGGTGTCGGGATGCATATGCTATAACCGCCGTGCTGCGTCAACCGCATCCCAACGATGCGGCGCGTCACGATACGACATAACCATGGACCTGCGGAAGAGTAAGAGCGGGCGGTCGTCGGTCTCTCTTCGACAGCGGAAACCACGCTCGCAAGCATCGATCGGCGAAACTTGGCGCGAGTCGCTAGTCAATAGTGCGAGATAGAAGCAAACTTCTCCGAACGCCGATAATATCTGCGAGGCCCGGAAAAATGCGAACCTCTGCCGGAGTAGGTCTAGGCAAGTCTGGCGCCTCGATCTTGGCGTATCCTCGAATGCCATCGGCCAGACAATATGCCCGAAATGCCATCGAAGTCAGCGAAAACTCACATTTGGAAAACTTGGCGTCAAGCTGGTCTGGAGAAGCTGTCGGCCACGATCCTCAAATGCTCGCGTGCTCTGCTCTGGCGAGAATAAACCAAGATATCATCAATGAACACTATCACAAGCGTGTCAAAAATGGTTTGAACACTCGGTTCATCAAATCCATGAATCTGGCGAGCATTGGTCAACCCAAGACATGACCACGAACTCATAATGCGTCTGGGTCTGAATGCGATCCTAGGGACATCCGCTCTCGACTACTTTGATGATAGCCGATCGCGATCAATCTTGGAGAAACATCTACACCGCACTGGTCGAACAAATCATCAATCACAGGAAGGGTATACATTCTTAATGGTCACCTTGTTCACTGCTGTAATCAACACATGCGGCGTCCGTCCTTCTTCTTCACGAACAATCCGGCGCTCCCGGGGAGAAAAACACTTTGATGAAGCCGCTTCTCCGGCAAATCTCTAAAGTGATCCTTGACTCTCTCAACGGCGGTGCCATTACGTATGGCGGAATGGAAATAGGCGTGTGTGCTAATATGTCAATACAAAACTCAATCTCCTCTCGGGAGGATGCAGGTAAATGCAGGCACGTGCGGGAACTCGTGACTCTGGGCCGTGAAAATCTGGTCTGCGGCTTGATATCAAACACGACGAGATGGTAGATATACCGCCTGCGCGTCTTCCTAGCCTTGAGGTAGAAATAAACCTACCCTCGGCGATCTGGTGCTCCTCGCTCGACAAGGCTCGCCGAGCTGGCGTACTCTCTCTGCGGTCTACATTGGCGTAGCAAGCTAGCCAATCCGTCCCGTAATCACGTCGAAGTCGATCATCTCGACTCTCGAGTCGGCTGAGGTAAGCGGCGTAAATAGTCACGGGACAAGCTCTATATACGCCGAGCTACCAGATCACCTTTGGCGTAGCTACCTCGAAAGAGTGCATGGACTCGGGCTCTATCCACTATCCTACTAGCGACAAGGGAGATATATGGGGGTAGAACCGGATCTATCAAAGCATACATCGACACCCGATAAAGTACGTGGCGACATTAGGTGAGGCCTCACGATCTGTCGGTGGACAAAGCATAAATGCGGTTACGAGGACTAGGCGGGACGAGCCACGACCTGCGCGACCTGTGACCCGCGAGTACCTTGCCTCCGGGCGAGTAGCTGTCGAGGATGAAGAAGACGTGAAAGAACACAGGTGACCCTACCATCAGCGCCGCCGGTCGGACGGTTCCTCGCATAATGCCCTGCTGGCTACCAGTGAAACAAACTCCGTACCTGACTCGAAGTGGGATCTGCGCATCGGCCACGGCGAGGTGGTCGATCGGCGATACCTGCCTGCTCTGGGCGTGCGAAGTCTGAGGCCACTGATGCGCCCTCGAATATCCTGTTGTCTTGAGGGCGGCGCGAGTGCTCTGAAGTGGCGTGGTGCAAATCTAGGCTGCTTGAGGCCGCCCACGATAGCCACCAAGACCTGCCGTCTGGTCTTAACCTGCTGCTGCTGTCGGCCGGCGGTCTCGCGCTCGCCATCGAGCATGAGCTGCGTGCGGGTAATGTCCATACGGTGGAGAGAAACCGCACATGACTCGGCCATATAGTCGTCTAGCGGTGACATGGCGGTGCACCTATCCTCCATATCTACCAATCTTTGGGACATCGAGCGATGAATCAAACTCGACATTGTACTCTCACGGCGGTCGTCCTCTGCCTCGATGGTAAAAATCTATCGGCGCCCTCGCCGTCTGTGGAGGCGAAGTGAGTGAGGAAAGCCTCGAGAACTTCATCCCAGTAGTTGGGGGGCGTGCTCTCCGGGATAACTCGTGAATCAAACCAATCGTTAGCGGTATCGCGCGCCGATGTGAAAAGGTCACGGACTCTGTCTCGAGGCCTTGATCACCCTCGTGATCCTCAAGGCGGCGGATGAACTCCTGCGGATCATCCTCGGCCTCGACGTAAAACTCTGGCGGGCTCTGACTCAAGAAATCTCGTAGCCTCAAACT
Organism: Przewalskia tangutica; assembly: GCA_029844215.1. Lineage (NCBI taxonomy): Eukaryota > Viridiplantae > Streptophyta > Magnoliopsida > Solanales > Solanaceae > Przewalskia > Przewalskia tangutica. The sequence continues at coordinate 67,194 of JAQGDG010000403.1, forward strand.
AGCGCCTCGGGTGTACCAGGTGCGGCCGTGGAGGCTGAGCCCAGGCTGCGCATCCGGCCTCTCGCCGTGTCGGGCCTGACTTTAGCCAAAAGGCTGGGCCGTCTCCTTGTACCCTAACTCCTCGCCCGGTGTGGGACATGAGGTGTGGTGCGTAGTGTCTTTGGGGCTGGCGGCGTCATAGAACTTCGTAGTCTACGGTATAGGCGGGCACGAGCCCTCGTGACTCTGGGTGTCTGCTAGCGACTCCTCGGTGCCTTGCCGCGCCAGGCGGGTTGCCTTGCGTGGAGGCATAAGCATTCGGGGAAAGGAATACGTTAGAGGGTCGACTATAACGACTCAAAAGCACGATCTCGGAATGAGAAGAATGAAACCAATCCTAAATATCCTATAGCCTCACGATTATTGGTGTGGTGCACCACCGATAATCAAGACTACTAGATACGATGCAGACACTTTCAGAGGATTAACCGCTCGATACCACATTTGTCACGACCCATTCGGGGCGTGGTGGTGCCTTAGGGGCACCCAGTAGTCATACATCGAGTGTCAGCGGAAATATAAAGCAAGACATGAACTTGATTTATAAAATAGGACCACAGTTTAAGTGAGAAAACATCGCCTTTGGCGTATATATAAAAACATGGTTTAGATTACATCCGTCTTGTACAACGGGACTCTGAGACCTCTGAAATATACAACTATGGCGGGACGGGGCCGCCATACCCTATTGCAAAACCATCTACAACGGGGAGATCATACCCAAGTAGAGCCTCGGAAAGGATGGAGCTCACACCAACGTAGAGATCCTAGGAATGTGGATCTAGCACACCTTTGCCCTTACTGCGGCATGAGCGGCCCCGAAGGAGAGTCGATTACAATTACTAAGTATATGAAGCGTAAAATACTTAAATGAAACATATCATTTTAAAAGCGATTTTGCAAGTATGTATGAAACAACGAAGCGCGCATAGTGCGCATCCGCAACAAGGCGTGATAGGTAAGCGTAGAGTCTTTCTGAGTGCGAATGATCGGCGAGGCCAATTGTGTCACGACCCGACCGGGGCGCGACTAGTACCCTCTTGGGTACCAGCCGGTATATGTCGAGAGAATAGCGGCGGAACATAACCTGACACATAACTTCATAAAAGGGTAAAACATAAGCGGCGGTAGATAAAGTAAATTTCCCAAACATACTTAAACAAAGTATTTATAATACAACTGGTTCTTATAGCCCCAAAATATATAGGTGGCCACAGACCTAAAGATAACAATCGCGGGACGGGGCCGCCATACCACGGATGTACAAAATACCTATAGCGTCGGGGAATATCCATACGATAAATAAGCTTAGGAGAATGGGCTTCGACAGGAATAGTGATCCTAAGCGAGGATCCTCGATCTTACCACCTGCGGCGTGAGCGGCCCAGAGGAAGGGGTCGACCTGATATGTACCAAGTATGTAAAGGCGGGAAAATCTTTGTAATATGATATCATAAGTCTAAAAGCAATTTGAGTCATGGAAGACAATAAAATACCTTTTCTTGTGCCTTACTAACAATGAGTGACAAGTATAAATACATATATCTTGCGTAAAATAGGAGGCTCGTGATCAAGCAGGTACCTCGCCGTAGTATCAAAAGAAACCATCCTACTCCACGGGACTATTTCACGCGTGGGTCTGTGGACCGCGTGAGTCTTTCACTCGCGTCGGTGTACTGCGGCGTGGGACTATTTCACCCGCGTAAGCCCATGGGACTCGCGTGAGATATTCGCGTCATGGGTAGCAAATCACGGAACAGGTGGTATAACGATCTTGGGGACTTTCCTCGGATATCTCTTACCACGAAGCGGATGGTATAACGATCTTGAAATTTGTACCTCGGATATACTCTTTGCTGAGGCGGATGGTATAACGATCTTGGGGCTTGCCCGGATATACTCTTATCTTGGTGCGGATGGTATAGCGATCTTGGATCGCCCCTCGGATATACTCTTTACATCAGCGGATGGTATGGCGATCTTGGTGGCCTCGGACATACTCTTACACTAAGGAGGTGGTATGGCGATCTTGGGGCTTGCCTCGGACATACTCTTACCACATCCTAACTGTCATCATATCATAATAATAATAAGTTAAGAAAACTTATAACTTCTTTTTAGTCTTGTTCACATACTCTCTCATTTTAGTTTACTTAAGGCACTTAACCATATCTTTAATAAAAGAACAGAATTTAACCCAAGTACTACATCTTGACTCTTTCAAAGTGACTTTTCTTTATACATAAAAGCCTTTGGGCAATTGATGCCTTTAAATCAATTTGCCTCTTCATATAATTATCTTACTTAGAGTAAATCCCTTCTCATTAACCTTTTATGAAGCTAATAGACCAACTTCCATAAAGTTGTTATATTAACTCTATACTTTAGTAAAATCATACTTTTCCCTTAACGAGGACTCATACGTTCTTAAAGCGAAAAGTCATTTTATACTCAAAACAAGTAAGAACACCAAATCTTGTCGTCTACCGTACTACATAGTTTCATCTATTCATGCTCGAGAGATAGGAAAGCTTCACATACCTCTTTGGTCAATCCACGCCAAGTCAAACTCATGATAATATTTCAACCTATAATAGTCATGATACGTTTATTAACCTCTAATCTTAATGTAGAACAATCCAAGTTCAAAGTCACTAAATTCTAAGAAAAATCGGGCATTTCCTTTGTTTCTACTCACTTTGCCACCTTTCTCAGTAGAAATTATCATCAAAACACCACATTTTAGGCTCGATCAATCCAACAATTCAAAGGGATTTCACACCAAAATTTACGCCTCGTAAGTTTACAACAAATCACTTAACAATTCTAAGGTAGTTTTGGCTACAACAAGCTCATTTGTTCTTCTTAACCCATTCTTCATATCCAAACCACATTTACTTGCATGCAAAGACTACAAGTGCATTATTTTACTACCACGAGATCTTGCTTTCTAAGCGTACGACACTAGAACTAAGTTTAAAGGAAGAAATGTTACCTTAAAGTTTTAGCCAAAACTTATTCCAAATATTGCTAGCTTCCTTGCAAGAACACTACCACAACAATGCCAACAAGCTAGCTACAAGCTTCCTTTTCTTGTTCTTAACTTTCAGATTTTTCTAAGGGTTTTTAGAGAAGGGAGCAATTTGAGAGAGAGAGAAGATGAAAGATAGACAATGACCAAGTCTTGGTCAATATATTGCATCTGAGAAAATCAGATGGGGACACTTGTCACCTCCCATGGTCTCTTTTAAAACAAAAATCAGATTTTCTAAGTTTTTCCAAATTCCCGCCTCGGCGCGCCAGCCGTGCCGCGTATTGGCAATAAACTCCATGAGCTCTACGAACTTTCGGTATGCGGCCACATGTCTGGCGCGCTGCAATCTGCGACCTCTCGGTACTTTAGGCGCGCGGCCCTGCATCTGGCGCGGCCATCGCGCTTTGCACAGCATTTACGCCCGGCTGCGCTGAACTTGTAACTCTCATAACTTTCTACTCCGATGCCTATCGGCGAGCGGTTGGTTGCGTTGGAATCAAGACTCAACGAACTACGTCCTAGGCCTTTAAAATGCCAGGAACTCTCAACGAATCGGGTCATAACGCCTCAAAGTTGACTAAAAACCGTCGAACGACGTCAACGTCGCCCGGAAATTTTAAGTCTTACATACTTTACGTGCGTTTCCATCGTAGGGTCGAACTACGGTATAACATTCTCCCCCCAGAAACATTCGTCCGAATGTTCCTTCTAAACTTACTCAAATCACAACATCGACATAGACCTCTTAACTATTCATTCGTAATAAAGAAGCTCGCGAGCCACAACATCTGAAGCGTAAATGCTAAATCAAAACTAACAAGCGGGAAAATAGGTTACTGGAGGTATAGGGAATAAGTGAGGATACTTCTTCATCATGTCATCCTCTGCTTCCACGTCATTTCCTCACTGTTTCGTTCGCCATAGGACTTGGCGGAAGCCACGTCTTTCGTCGAAGTCGTCTAACTTTGACGATCGAGTATCATTATGGGACTCTCCTCGTCGATAACTCCTGCATTACTTGGACATCAGGCGGGTGCACTCTAGATGGATCTCGATACATTTCGCAACATGGACACGTGAAAAGCTGGATGCACCGCCTCGAATAGGACGGAAGATCTAACTCATGGCAACCTTGCCTGCCTACGGACAATCGTCACGCCCGATGTACGCTTGGGCTAAAGCCTTTCTTTCCAAATCTCATCACGCCGCCGTGGCGTACGCTAGGAAAACCCGATCATCTATCTCAAATTCCAAGTGTCGTGCGCCGATGATCTGCGCATCGACTTTTGCCGACTACGGTGCCAACAACCGCTCTGGATAAGCTTCACCTTATCCAGCATGCAACTGGACTAAGTCGGCCCGACTAAGCGAACTTCTCCCACTCGAACGACTATCGGTGACCTGCTTCCTCCGTATAAGGCCTCATGGCGCCGTCCGAATCTTTGGAATGGTAGCTATTGTTATAATTTGTTATACCGTAGTTCCGAGGTATGTATGCGAGGGCGTGCGTGCGAGAATGACGGCAAAGATTGGAAAGGAAGAAAGAGCGATTTTCCACGGAAAAGTTTAGGTTTTGTGAAGGAAAAAGGTTAGTTAATGGGAATTGGATTCCCAATTTGGTATTCGGACTTCTGGAATATTAGAGAATTATGGAATTTTATTTTGGAAATGGTCACGTGGGGCCACGGGAGAAATTCTGGTTTTGTGGGGCCCGCTTTGATTTTGAGATTTTGGCGTTTTGGATATTTTGGAAGGCGAAATATTTTGGGCGAATCGGGGCGACACGTGTCACCCCATGTGGCACCTTTGGGCGAAATTATGTTTGTCTGACACGGTTAAGTCGTTTTTGGCGAAGCGTTTTCCACGACTTTCGTAGGGAATTTCGGCTATGTCATTTAGTATTTTTGCGGATTTTTAGAGAGGCGAAACATTTTGGACCAGCGAGAGGCGACTTGGCACCCTCCGTTGGTGGGCATAGTGGGCGGTTTGGGCCCAATTGGGAAGCAGTGGGAGATATTTTTGGTAGATATTTTGTGTGCAAGTTGGCTAGGACACGTGGGTGAATCTTGGCCTACACTTGCTAGGCACTTGGCTAGATCTTGGCCGTTGGTTGGCCTTGGCTTGCTATAAATACCCCTACAAGGTTGATGAACTTCATCCATTTCTAAATGTTTCTAAGTGTAAAATCCTCTCCCTCCACTTGTGTTGAGTTCGGCGAGGCCTTCCCCCTTGTGGCCGAGAGCACCCACTCTAGGAGTGCTAGTAGAGTAGCGCCACTCCTAGTGTTGCTAGCGGTAGGGTACCCCACTGCCTAGGTTGTTTTCGTATAATACCCTTGTTGTGGTGTAGAAATACTCTCAAAAGTATTGTTATAATGCCCAAATTACCTTAGCCTTATACCTTGTTGTATTCTAGGTTATACCTTTCTGAAAAGCCGGAAATACTATTATACTTCCGTCTGTCCTGGCAAAACCACAGGAAAATCTCCATAGTCAGTTGGAGTATTGCGTAGAAGTTGGTTAGAACTTCTAAGGGTGGTTTAGGCGGGTTGGGCGCTCGGAGTTGGAGCTAAGCGATTGCCCGGGATCGACTTTATACTTGGATAATTATGGGCTTATCGAGGTAATTATCTTGTCCCCTATTGTAATTGGATATTACATGTTGTTAGAATATATAGTTGAAGTATACTATATATAGAAATGAGCGTAGTTGTTGGCGATGTCTTTTGACGTAAGCTTTGAAGAATAAGGCTGAGCTGTAATTACTTAGGGTGTATTACTGATGACTTGTGTAGTAGTGCAGTGGAGTAGAATTGTGCAGTTAGGGTTAGATGTATAACCCACGGTTGGCTTGGTAGCCGGCCTCGATAGAGGAGGAGATTTCTGTTGCGGGAGAGTCTTTGCAATTTTACGTAGAATGTTCTACGATGTTAATAAAGCGCGCGTGGCCTTATAGGTTGAAGTACTACGTGTGGCGCGTTCTGCTTGGCAGGAGTGGCCAAGCGGCGGCGAGTACTCGGGCATTTTGCTATTAGTCGATGTCGTCGCGAGGTATGTGAACCTCTTCCTATCTCTCTGGCATGATATGTGTGAACTATGTAGTGCGGTAGGCGTCGTGTGCTAAATGTATTCGATTGGTTTAAAACATAAAGTGTTATAACGGCTTTATGGGAAGTTGGTTATAACGACTTTATGTAGATAAGAAAACACTTTGTGGTTTTAAAAGGTAAATGATTTGTTTATAAGCGGCTTGATGTGTGATCGTAAAGAACTTGAAGTATTTCAAAAGATTTACGAAATCGTTTTGAAAGAAGTAATACTTGGTTTTGAGAACTTAAGAGTTATACTAGCTTTATGGGAAGTTAGGTATAACGGCTTAAGAACGTTTTCTTGATTTTGGAAATCGGGATGTGTATCGACAAACCAACTGCGGCGTTAATAAAGGAAATGTTTTGAATAATTAAGTATTATTAAAACCAGTAGAAACTTCCATCTGCATAGAAGCTAAGATGAGACAAAATGATATTTCCTAGATCATGGTCTTTGTAATAAGATTGTTATAAACAAGAATATCCTACTCATGAGATAAGGCTTATGTTTCTCAGATTGTTTAAAGAGAATTATATTCTTAAATGAATAAAGCTATGAACTCTGAAACCTTTCTAAAATAAGAAGCGTGAACATTTGAAATTAGGCAAACTTGGGCGTTTGGAAAATAATGTTGTTACTTGATTTTACAAAGGTAAGAGTTTTAGTTTTCTTAAAAGGATAGTCACTCTATTTTTATACTACGGGTATTGTGTGACTTATGTGAAAGAAAGCGATCTTTTAAAGATTTAATGTGTGAAGTACTTTGGGGTTAGATACAGGAACTTGTTAGTAGAAAGTACCTTGTGTGAATACTTTATTGTATTGGTTGTGTTGGTTGGTGATAGCCTTGTAAGACTTTCTTGTTGCTTTGATAAGTAAGCGTGTTAGGATCTTTACGTGTGTTAGTATCTTGTGATGTTTGTGTGAAGGGTTTCCCTTGATTGTGCTTATTAACTATCGATCGTTATGATAGTATTGTGGCATTAAATCTCTTGAGATGATTAGGGGTTAAGCGCCTCCGTGCGGGGTAGACTTCGGCGGTCGATGGACCTATGATTGAGAATACCTAAATGCAGTCCGGGGCTATCTTGCGGAACTCTGAGAGTTCGAGTTAGTGTCACGTCCTTTATGGGCATGCGGTCGCTTGTGGCCGTGCGGTGCGAAGTCGGGGCGATCTTGGGAGTAGCTACCCTCGATGCGGGGATGCCTCATGCGGGCGATGAGATTGGCCTATCGCGGGTGCGGGAAGTTCGGGACTAGGCCGCGCGTTAGATCTGCGGGCAAGTGGCGGCTTTGATCATGTAGTGCAAGCGAATCTTATAATCTGATTCATGACCTTGTTGAGTGCGTAGGTGTTAGTAATCGGCTATGCCTTCGTACTTACCGTGCGGTGTTATTATAGCGCAGTGGGACACGGTGTTCATGTGTGTTCCTTGGAACTTTTATATCATAAAGCTATGATGAGAATGTGTCCCACGCACGATTGATGTTAATGGCGTGAGACCATCTGTTATGTTCTTTGGTGATAACTTGAGGCGTGAGTCACGACTTGATATATTGCTTAGTTATTGTAAAGCGTAGTTTGGTTATCATACATGTCTCACTGCTTTATAGACTATTATGATTTCATTTGCGGTATTTTAGTTTCACATACTAAATTTTTGTTATGCGACCTCCTTGAGTGCGTTAAATCTGCGAGTTGAGGTACACGATCGTTAGTCCTAGCTCGAGTCCTGATTCAGCGTTTGGGAAGCTCCGTTTCTCGGAGGCTTATCGTGGTATAGTCCTGCGTAGTAAGTGTTTACATTCGGGGTTTGGCGGGGCCTGTCCACGCCATTGTTGTCATATCATTTCTTAGAGTGCATGAATCTTGTTGTGGCGGGGTTTGTAAAAGATTAAAGCATTCTTTTGTAAAGAGGTTATTTATATATCTTGGAAGGCAAGTTTTCCTGATTATTGTTTTATATTTACGTTATCTCATTTGTTGTTTTATGTTCGGATTACTGCGATGTTGTGTCACTAGGGTGCGGGGTAAGGCACGATCCGGGCGATTTGGTCGTGACAAAAGTGGTATCGAGCGATTAATCCTCGGAAAGTGTCTGAACCGTATCGATGAAGTCTTGATTATCGGTGTGTTGTGCACCATCAATAATGTCGGAGGCTATAGGATATTTAGGATTGGTTTCTATTCTTCTCACTCGGAGATCGTGCCTTAGAGGCGTGTTGTAAGTTGAACCCTCCGGCGAAATCCTTTCCACTGCTCGTTATGCCTCGCGTAGGGCAACGAGCCCGGGAGGCAAGCGGCCGAGAGGCTGCGAGTAGAGTTCGGAGGGTGGCGAGCGCGAGCCCAATCATTACCTAGGGTAGTCTTGTTCGGGGAGTTTTGCGGCGTCACTAGCCCAGAGAGTTTAGCACGGCGGCGGTTCCTGCTGCGGCCATGATATTTGAACCTTGGTTCCACGGCCAGAGCAGAGAATATAGATTGCGAGGACAACCACATTACTAGTATAAATTTGGCTACCGGAGAGTATACCGATGTATCGCGAGTCTTGATGACTACCTAAGAAAGGGATGTGCAGAGTAATTCTTGATTAGGCTTGAGCATGGCACGTATGCGGGCTTATGCGCGGCCGAGAAAGCGTAGAGATCGGCGGGTTAACGGGGGCAGAAGAGGCGGGCGTGAGTCGCCGGTAACTTTCAAGGTGAGTATGCCTTAAGTGCTATGTTACGATAGCGGTGTGTTAGTTGTGATTAGAAATCATGGTGGGTTAGCAGTAAGATTTTGGGGATAGAAGGTGTGAGCCTTAGAGTGTTATACGTAAAGACCTTAGAGGTAAGGCCGTCTCGAAAGGTGTAGTGTTATGTTTGACCCTTATAGGAGTGCATAGTGCACGTGAGCTATGTTCGTGGGATAAGTCACGAGTAGCGTGATTTGAAAGAAGGTAGTCGAGCTAGGAAGGACCGCTAGGTTTCGTAATATGATTTGTGAAATTATTCCTTCGGGAGCTAGTGTTTTCTTGATGCCGGTCGGGTTGAGGCCGTGATGCGGGTCAACCGCGGCCTTTTGGTGGTGAGGTCAGTTTGTGGTGGTCACTTGTGGTAAGTCGTGAGGTGTTAGGCCCGAGTTTAGTTAACCGTGTCTGAGTTCGTGGATGCGTTCGACCGATGGTTGGGCGATGGGGCAGCCATCGTGTTCTTGATCGGGACCGTTCACTCGGCGATGTTGTTGTTATCTAAAAGGTTGTGAGGTTGCAGGGTGCCTACCTCCACCTTATAATGACGATGAAGTCACGAATTCTGGCTGTTTCGTTTTGGAAGTTATACGAGCGAGTTAGGAACTTCGGTGAGTCTCGAGAATCGCGTTCGCCCCGGGCGGTGTTTTGATTTGAGGTATTTGTGAGGATCGTTGTCTCGGTTGAAGTGTTTAAGCTACCATTTCGGTGTTCGGATGTCGTCTTGTGGCGCCTTGTAGAAGCGGAAATGCAAGTTGCGGTCGATTGGTTCGATGTTGGCGGGGTTGAGATAGTTGGTTCAGCTTGTTCCGGTATGTGGATAGTGTGAAGCTTGTCTAGAAGAAGTTCGACGGCTCGGAGAATCGTGCGGATAATCGGCGGCAGCTTAGAGTTCGAGTTGGTGGTCGGTCTTCTTGAAAGTACCACCGGACGGTGTGACGAGTTTTGGAAAGCGAAGGAACTTAGCGAAGTTACTTTGGGCCGCAGCGAGTTCATGTGAAGAATAGGCGGTTGCCTATATGTTAGCATTGCCGTCCGACTTAGGAGGAAGGGCGTCCGTCTTCGTATTGTTATGTTCGGGAAAGTATCGAAGATCCATCGAATGTTCCCGATTAATGATGACCACGTTAGAGATAGTAACCACGAGTTTTGGATACTAAGCGATGTCGGAAATGTGGTAAGAATTGAGTGTCTGGCGAGCGGTGATCGCGTGCGGCCGGTACCATTTGTTGGGTCGTCGGAGCAAGGCTCGCGACAAAGTGACAAAGTAGTATTATTTGTGGTGATGTAGAGGTGTTTCCTCGTGGACTTAGATGTAAGTTTTGCGCAGGTGTTTCCATGGCCAGCTGTGGCAGGATTGTTTCGTAAGTATAGTAGTGAAGACTATACTGGCACGTGTTCGTTTTGAGACTTAGAAGGAACATTCGGGACGAATGTTTCTAAGGGGGGAAGAATGTTATACCCCGTAGTTCGAGGTATGTATGCGAGGGCGTGCGTGCGAGAATCACGTGAAAGATCGGAAAGGAAGAAAGAGGCGATTTTCCACGGAAAAGTTTCCGGTTTTGTGAAGGAAAAAGGTTCGTTAATGGGAATTGGATTCCCAGTTTGGTATTCGGACTTCTGGAATATTAGAAATTATGGAATTTTATTTTGGAAATGGTCACGTGGGGCCACGGGAGAAATTCTGGTTTTGTAGGGCACTTTGATTTTGAGATTTTGGCCGTTTTGGATATTTTGGAAGGCGAAATATTTTGGGCGAATCGAGGCGACACGTGTCACCCCGTGGCACCTTTGGGCGAAATTATGTTTGTGCACAACACGGTTAGAGTCGTTTTCGGCGAAGCGTTTTCCACGACTTTCGTAGGGAATTTCGGCTATGTCATTTAGTATTTTTGCGGATTTTTAGAGAGGCGAAACATTTTGGACCAGCGAGAGGCGGCGCGCACTCTCGTTGGTGAGCATAGTGGGCGGTTTGGGCGAATTGGGGAGGCAAGTGGGAGATATTTTTGGTAGATATTTTGTGTGCAAGTTGGCTAGGACACATGGGTGAATCTTGGCCTACACTTGCTAGGCACTTGGCTAGATCTTGGCCGTTGGTTGGCCTTGGCATGCTATAAATACCCTCTAAGGTTGATGAACTTCTTCATCCATTCCTAAATGTTTCTAAGTGTAAAATCCTCTCCCTCCCTTGTGTTGAGTTCGGCCAGGGCCTTCCCCCTTGTGGCCGAGCACCCCTCTAGGGGTGCTAGCGAAGTAGCGCCCCACTCCTAGTGTTGCTAGCCATGGGGTACCCACTAGCCTAGGTTGTTTCGTATAATACCCTTGTTGTGGTGTAGAAATACTCTCAAAAGTATTGTTATAATGCCCAAATTACCTTAGCCTTATACCTTGTTGTATTCTAAGGTTATACCTTTCTGAAAAGCCGAAATACTATTATACTTCGTCTGTCACTGGCGAAACCACAGGAAAATCTCCATAGTCAGTTGGAGTATTGCGTAGAAGTTGGTTAGAACTTCTAAGGGTGGTTTAGGCGGGTTGGGCCTTCGGAGTTGGAGCTAAGCGATTGCCGGGATCGACTTTATACTTGGATAATTATGGGCTTATCGAGGTAATTATCTTGTCCCTATTGTAATTGGATATTACATGTTGTTAGAATATATAGTTGAAGTATACTATATATAGAGCGAGCGTAGTTGTTAGCGATGTCTTTTGACGTAAGCTGAAGAATAAGGAAGCGAATCGTAATTACTTAGGGTGTATTGTAGACTTGTGTAGTAGTCTGCAGTGGAGTAGAATTGTACCGTTAGGGTTAGATGTATAACCCACTGGTTGGCTTGGTAGCCGGCCTCGATAGAGGAGGAGATTTCTGTTGTTGCGGGGAGAGTCTTTGCCGAATTTTTACGTAGAATGTTCTACGATGTTAATAAGCGCGCGTGGCCTTATAGGTTGAAGTACTACGTGTGGCGGCGTTACTTGGCTTAAGGAGTAGGCCGGCGGCGAGGTACTCGGGCATTTTGCTATTAGTCGATAATCGTCGCGAGGTATGTGAACCTCTTCCTATCTCCTCTAGCATGATATGTGTGAACTATGTAGTACGGTGAGCGTCGTGTGCTAAATGTATTCGATTGGTTTAAAACATAAAGTGTTATAACGGCTTTATGGGAAGTTGGTTATAACGACTTTATGTAGATAAGAAAACACTTTGTGGTTTTAAAAGGTAAATGATTTGTTTATAAGCGGCTTGATGTGTGATCATAAAGAACTTGAAGTATTTCAAAAGATTTCAAATCGTTTTGAAAGAAGTAATACTTGGTTTTGAGAACTTAAGAGTTATACTAGCTTTATGGGAAGTTAGGTATAACGGCTTAGAACGTTTTCTTGATTTTGGAAATCGGGATGTGTATCGACAAACCAGCTGCGGCGTTAATAAAGGAAATGTTTTGAATAATTAAGTATTATTAAAACCGGTGAAACTTCCATCTGCATAGAAGCTAAGATGAGACAAAATGATATTTCTAGATCATGTTGTAATAAGATTGTTATAAACAAGAATATCCTACTCATGAGATAAGGCTTATGTTTCTCAGATTGTTTAAAGAGAATTATATTCTTAAATGAATAAAGCTATGAACTACGAAACCTTTCTAAAATAAGAAGCGTGAACATTTGAAATTAGGCAAACTTGGGCGTTTGGAAAATAATGTTGTTACTTGATTTTACAAAGGTAAGAGTTTTAGTTTTCTTAAAAGGATAGTCACTCTATTTTTATACTACGGGTATTGTGTGACTTATGTGAAGAAAGCGATCTTTTAAAGATTTAATGTGTGAAGTACTTTGGGGTTAGATACGAACTTGTTAGTAGAAAGTACCTTGTGTGAATACTTTATTGTATTGGTTGTGTTGGTTGGTGATAGCCTTGTAAGACTTTCTTGTTGCTTTGATAAGTAAGCGTGTTAGGATCTTACGTGTGTTAGTATCTTGTGATGTTTGTGTGAAGGGTTTCCCTTGATTGTGCTTATTAACTATCGGTCGTTATGATAGTATTGTGGCATTCATCTCTTGAGATGATTAGGGTTAAGCGCCTCCGTCACGGGGTAGACTTCGGCGGTCGATGGACTATGATTCGAGAATACCTCATGCAGTCCGGGGCCTATCGGAACTCGAGTTCGGGTTAGTGTCGTCCTTTATGGGCATGCGGTCCTTGTGGCCGTGCGGTGCGAAGTCGGGGCGATGCCGGAGTAGCTACCCTCGATGCGGGGATGCCTCATGCGGGCGATGAGATTGGCCTATCGCGGGCTGCGGGAAGTTCGAGGACTAGCGCGCATTAGATCTGCGGGCAAGTGGCGGCTTTGATCATGTGGATGCAGGCAGATCTTATAATCTGATTCATGACCTTGTTGATGCGTAGGTGTTAGTAGTCGGCTATGCCGTACTTACCGTGCGGTGTTATTATGGCAGTGGGACACGGTGTTCATGTGTGTTCCTTGGAACTTTTATATCATAAAGCTATGGCGGTGAGGAATGTGTCCACGAGCACGATTGATGTTGTGGGCGTGAGACCCCTTTGTTATGTTCTTTGGTGATAACTTGAGGCGTGAGTCACGACTTGATATATTTGCTTAGTTATTGTAAAGCGTAGTTTGGTTATCATACATGTCTCTGCTTTATAGACTATTATGATTTCATTTGCGATATTTTAGTTTCACATACTAAATTTTTGTTATCGACCTCGCCGAAGTGCGTTCATCTGCGAGTTGAGGTACACCGATCGTTAGTCCTAGCTCTCGAGTCGCGATTCAGCGTTTGGGAAGCTCCGTTTCTCGGAGGCTTATCGGTGGTATAGTCCTGTCGTAGTAAGTGTTTACATTCGGGGTTTGGCGGGGCCACTGTCGCCATTGTTGTCATATCATTTCTTAGAAGTGCATGAAATCTTGTTGTGGCGGGGTTTGTAAAAGGATTAAAGCGTTCTTTTGTAAAAGAGGTTATTTATATATCTTAGGAAGGCAAGTTTTCCTGATTATTGTTTTATATTTCTGTTATCTCATGTTGTTGTTTTATGTTCCGCTGATTACTCTGATGTTGTGTCACTAGGGTGCCCGGGGTAAGGCACCAGTCACGGGCCCAGTTTCGGGTCGTGACATAAGCAAACTCCACGAGAGGTAAATGATCCTCCCAGCTACCCCTGAAATCAATAACACAAGCCCGCAGCATATCCTCGAGTGTCTGGATAGTGCGCTCGGCCTGTCCGTCCGTCACGAGGGTGAAGCGTCGTCGCGAGACTCACTGTGTCCCTAATCCCACGAAAGGACCTCGAAGTTAGCGAGGCGGGCTCCTCTATCGATATAATCGACCAGGACTCGTGCGGTCTCACAATCTCTAATATATAATCGGGCATAGTCCTCATTTAACGTCGTTACGGCCGGAAGAAAATGGGCTGATTTAAATCGACTGTCGACAATCGCCCAAATGGAATCATGCTTCCTCGAGTGGTAGGTAGCCACAGTAATAAAATCCATATTTATCACCTCCGGCTTCCAGTCGGAATATCGATGGCTGCAATAGCCCTCGGGCACGGTGCTCAATCTTAACTGCGACAATTCGGCATTGTGCCACGAACTCATGGCGTCCTCTTTAGGCCATCCCACCAATACGCATCGAGGTCATGGTACATCTTAGTCGACCCGGATGAATAGAATAACGAAACCTTGTGTGCCTCACGAGAATCTGTTGTGAAGTCTGTCCATCGGGAACAATGGCCGGCCCTCGAATCTTAGCACCCGTGAGCGCTACCTCAAATAGACTCTTCTCATACGGAGAGGCTGCATCTCGATGCCGTGCAAAATCGGATCCTCATCTTCGCCTCCTTACCTCCTCTATGATACAAGACTCGGCAACCTCTCGAACCGAATTCCCTCACTATCGAGAATCAACCAAGCGAACCCCGAGCTCGCTGGCGATGTAACTCTCGGACCATATCCCTCTTCTCTGGCTGAACATCAGACAGACTACCCATCGATCTGCGACTAAGGGCATCTGCCACCACATTGGCCTTCCCTGGGTGGTATAGAATATCAACATCGTAATCCTTAAGTATTATATATGTATATATACTTGTCACTCTCATTGTTAGTAAGGCACAGTAAAAGGTATTTTATTGTCTTCCATGACTCCAGCTTGCTTTTAGACTTATGATATCATATTACAGTATTTTCCCGACTTTACATACTTGGTACATATTGTATGCGACCGCTTCCCAGGGGCTGCGTTCATCTGCGGTAAGGGTAAGCGATTGAGATCCTCGTTCTTAGGATCACTATTCGGTGTCGAAGCTCCATTCCTCGGAGCTTATTTATTGGTATGGATATTCCACGATGCTATAGGTATTTTGTACATCGAGGTATGGCGGGGCCTGTCCATACGATTGTTATCTTTAGAGTGCATGGCCACCTATATATTTTGGGCTATAAGAACCGGTTGTATTATAAATACTTTGTTTAAGTATGTTTATGGAAAGCGACACTTATCGGTGGCGATTATGTTTTACCCTTTTTATGAAGTTATGTGTTGTGTTATGTTCCGCTGCTATTCTCTGACATATACCTGACATGGTACCCCAGTAGGGTACTAGTCGCGGCCCCGGGGTCGGGTCGTGACAAAAGTGGTATCAAAGCGAAACCATCCTACTCCTGGGACTATTTCACCCGCATGGGTCCTGTGGACCGCGTGAATTACTCACCGCGTCGTTTGTACTGCGGCGTGGGACTATTTCACCCGCGTAAGCCCATAAGGACTCGCGTGAGGTATTCCTCGCATCATGGGTAGCAAATCCACGGGCGGTGGTATAACGATCTTGGGGACTTTCCGCCGGATATACTCTTACCACAAGCAGATGGTATAACGATCTTGGTGTACCTCGGATATACTCTTTGCTGGAGCGGATGGTATACCGATCTTGGGGCTTGCCCTCGGATATACTCTTATCTTTGTGCGGATGGTATAACGATCTTGGATCTGCCCCTCGGATATACTCTTACAGGCGGATGGTATGGCGATCTTGGGGTGGCCGCCGGACATCTCTCTTACTGAAGGAGGTGGTATGGCGATCTTGGGCTTGCCCGCCGGACATACTCTTACCTATCCTGTAAGCGTCATCATATCATAATAATAATAAGTTAAGAAAACTTATAACTTCTTTTTAGTCTTGTTCACATACTCTCTCATTTTAGTTTACTTAAGGCACTTAACCATATCTTTAATAAAAGAACAGGAATTTAACCCAGTACTACATCTTGACTCTTTCAAAAGTGACTTTTCTTTATACATAAAGCCTTTGGGCAATTGATGCCTTTAAATCAATTTGCTGTTCATATAATTATCTTACTTAGAGTAAATCCTTCTCATTAACCTTTTATGAAGCTAATAGACCAACTTCCCATAAAGTTGTTATATTAACTCTATACTTTAGTAAAAATCATACTTTTCCCTTAACGAGGACTCATACGTTCTTAAAGCGAAAAGTCATTTTATACTCAAAACAAGTAAGAACACCAAATCTTGTCGTCTCTGGTACTACATAGTTTCATCTATTCATGCTCAAGAGATAGGAAAGCTTCACATACCTCTTTGGTCAATCCACTTGCCAAGTCCAAACTACATGAGTAATATTTCAACCTATAATAGTCATGATCGTTTATTAACCTCTAATCTTAATGTAGAACAATCCAAGTTCAAAGTCACTAAATTCTAAGAAAAATCGGGCAGCATTTCCTTTGTTTCTACTCACTTTGCCACCTTTCTCAAGGCGAAATTATCATCAAAACACCACATTTTAGGCTCGATCAATCCAACAATTCAAAGGGGATTTCACGCAAAATTTACGCCTCGTAAGTTTACAACAAATCACTTAACAATTCTAAGGTAGTTTTTAGGCTACAACAAGCTCATTTGTTCTTCTTAACCCATTCTTCATATCCAAACCACATTTACTTGCATGCAAAGACTACAAGTGCATTATTTTACTACCGAGATCTTGCTTTCTAAGCGTCTGACACTAGAACTAAGTTTAAAGGAAGAAATGTTACCTTATAGTTTTAGCCAAAACTTATTCCAAATATTGCTAGCTTCCTTGCCAAGAACACTACCACAACAATGCCAAAAAGCTAGCTACAAGCTTCCTTTTCTTGTTCTTAACTTTCAGATTTTTCTAAGGGTTTTTAGAGAAGGGAGCAATTTGAAGAGAGAGAGAGAAGATGAAAGATAGACAATGACCAAGTCTTGGTCAATATATTGCATGCAACGAAAATCAGATGGGGACACTTGTCACCTCCCGTGGTCTCTTTTAAAACAAAATCAGATTTTCTAAGTTTTTCCCAAATTCCCGCCTCGGCGCGCCGCCCGGCCCAGCTGGCTGTGAACCTCCGCAGCTCTACGAACTTTCGGCGCGGCCACGCTGTCTGGCGCGCTGCAACGCTGCGACCTCGGTACTTTAGGCGCGACCTGCATCTGGCGCCGCACCGCGCTTTGCAGAACGCATTTACGCCCATTGCCCCTGAACTTGTAACTCTCATAACTTTCTACTCCGATGCCCTATCGACGAGCGGTTGGTTGCGTTGGAATCAAGACTCAACGAACTACGTCCTAGGCCTTTAAAATGCCAGGAACTCTCAACGAATCGGGTCATAACCGCCTCAAAGTTGACTAAAAACCGTCGAACGACCGTCAACTTTGTCGCCGGAAATTTTAAGTCTTACATACTAAATGCGTTTCCATACGTAGGTCGAACTACGGTATAACAAATTGCCCGTAGTATCACCATGCAAGCCTAATCACGGACTCCGTAGTCGCGTAGGCCAATCACATAGGCGCGTAGGGTATATAACCCGCATCGGCGGCTACTCCTCGGCGTCGTCTGGACTCGTCGTCCGCATGGCCACATAGACGCGTGAGGTATAACCCGCACACTAACACGGAACTCCGTAGCTCGCATAGGTCCCTTGGACCGCGTGAGGTATTCTCGAATCATGGTCCTGCACACGAGTCTACCCGCGTGAGGCGACAACCCCGGTAATATGTCAAGAGGTGAGTGATGCTACACTAACCTAACGACTTATCGTTAAACAACATAAGCACAACAAGAATACTCTTTTTCACAAGCGTTACAAGACACTAACACACATAGCATCATATCATGTCTACTTATCAAACCATCTTATTATTCTTTTCACGATTGATATAAGTGCATTATAAACACATAGGCAAAGCTGTTTCTTTTATCAATCTTAAGTGGTTATACTTAACTTCCCATAAGGCTAGTATAACTCTTAAGCTTACATTTAAAAACCAATTAGTTCTCTTACATTAAAAATGATTGATGTTCTTTTGAAATGCTTTGGATCTTTATTATTGGGCTTAAGCGTGAGGCATTCTGCGTAAGTGTTATTCGGGCTTAAGCGTGAGGCATTCAGTAAGTATTATTCGGGCTTAAGTCAAAGACATTGCCGTAGTTTTAGTTAACACATGTCACGTCTGATCTTATATATATTGTAAAATATCATGATTTAGGAAGAATCACATACCTTACCGTGAAAACCACCGCGAGTTGAATATGTCGTGAGAGTCGACCTATAATAGTCACAGATATCTATCAAAGACTACTCTGAAGGTCATTCTAAGCAGAGGGTTCACAATTCTATGGAAAGTTGGGCGACTTCCCTGCAGTGAGCTATATAAGTCTCTTGTGAAAGCAGTCCTATGTAAGTATAGTTTGATTATTCTTCTTTTAAACCCCTACTGTGTAGTATGATTCGATTCTAATACGTGATATTCTTCTAAGTATTTATACTTATTCTTATACTACAACATTATATATTCTCTAATTCAAAAGAGGTTAGGATTAGTTACCTCGGTAAGCCCGATAATATCTAGAAAAGTCGCGCTGAGCAGGTTTTGCTCTAAGTTGTATGCTCGAGAAACCTTAGAAGTTCTTCACAACTTCTACTAAGTACTAAGGTATTTGGGCTAGGGTATTTTGGGCATTATAACAATACAAGAAGGCAACTTTTCTACCAAGGGAGGGGGGTAGATTTTTGGCTAGGCGAGGGGGGGGCCTCGGCCAAACTTAGGCTAGAGGGGTATTCGGCCAAGGGCCTTCACAAGGAGGAGGTGTTTGTGAAAAGGCTACAAAGGAGAGGAGAGGATTTTCAAGACTTGGAAAGCTTTGTGGATGAAGAACTCTTCATCTTAAGGGGTATTTATAGGTCAAGAAGTGGCCAACCAATGGCCAAGATTTAGACAAGTGCAAGGCAAGTGTAGGGTGAGGATTAACTATACACAAATATCCTACCAACTCCTTGACTTGTGCACAAGGCACAAAAAACGTGCCATTGCTAGCCAATTCGTCCAAATGGACGATTTGAAGTCCACCAATTGGAGGTGCCAAGTGTCGCCCTCGTTGGTCAAAATGTTTAAATCTCTCGGAAAAATCCGCAAAAATTAGAAATGGCATGGCGGAATTTACCCTACGAAAGGCGTGGAAGCGTTTCGTCGGAAAACTATTCGTTTTGTGAGTTGTGCCCAAAAAAAAAATCGTCCAAGCCTAAACTTTAAGGCTAAACTTTTTGTACGTATTCCCTTACGTACATACTCTGGAAATACGGGGTATAACACATGGTTCGTGATTTGCATCAGTTAGCGAGCCTTGGTGTCCGTTTGATTGATTCTGATAGCAGTGGGGTTCGAGTTCGTGAGGTTGCCGAGTCTTCCATCGTCGAGGTGAAGAGGCAACGGTTGAGATCGATTCGACACGTTATCGTGTCTGACTCTTCGTGAGGGCAAGGGTCGCTTTTGAGTAGCACGATGGGGTGCTAAGGTTTGAGGCGAGGTTGTGTGTTCCGGATGTTTGAGGACTTGGCGAGTTCTTGGGGAAGCACCACGGTAGCGTTACTCTATCCATCAAAGTCGACCAAGATGTACCACGACCTTAGATACGTGTATTGGTGGGATGGCTTGAAGAGGGGCGTTGCGAGTTCGTAGCTCGGTGCCGTGTTGTCGGCGAGTAAGGTAGAGCACGGAGGCACGGTGGTTTATTCTGACGATAGAGATCCGAGCACGGAAGTGGGAGGTGATCAACATGGACTTCATCACGGGATTACCTCGCACTCGGAGGAGACATGATTCTATATGGGTTATCGTCGGCAGTGGCGAAATTAGCCCACTTTCTTCCGTCGGGGCGACTTTTTGGTGAGGATTATGCTAGACTTTACATCAGAGATCGTCGGTGCATGGAGTCCCTATTTCGATCATATCGAACGGAGAGCCCGGTTCTGGCTAACCCTGAGGTCTTTCGAGAGGTTTAGGGGCGGTGAGCACAGTCTTGCATTCCATCCACGAGCGGACGGACGAGGCGGCCTTATCCGAACTCTTGAGGATATCTTTGCGAGCTGTGTTATTGACCGAGGTAGTGGGAGGATCATTTTCCTCTAGTTGAGTTTGCGTATAATAATAGCTACCACTCCGGTATTCGGATGGCGCCTTATGAGGCATTGTATGGAAGAAGTGCGAATCGCCTATAGGCTGGTTCGATGTGGCGAGAATGCGATTAGTAGGACCGAACTTGGTGCGGCGAGTAGTGGATAAGGTAAAGCTTATCGAGGCGGCTATTGGCGGCTCGAGTCGGCAAGTCGTATCACGGAATCATCGTCGTCGGCATCCGAGTTATGATTGATGATTGGGTTTTCTGAAGGTGTCACCCATGAAGGTGTAATGAGATTCGGGAAGAAGAAACTTCGGCCCAGGTACATTGGGCCTATCGGATCGTCGCGAGGTAAGCGAGGTTACTACGAGTTGAATCTGCCGTCCGATCTGGAAGCGTGCATCCGGTGTTTCACGTTTCTATCTTTGAGGAGATGTATCGGGGATCCATCTAGGTACACCGATTGGCGATGTCCGGTGGCCAGGGTTATCGTATGAGGATATTCCATGCGATAATCGATCGTCGAGTTAAGCGTCTGCGGACGGGGCGTGGCTTCGTCAAAGTCTTGTGGCGGAACGAGCTCGAGGAGGAGATGGCGTGGGAAGCGAGGAGGACATGAGGCGAAGTATCCTCACCTATTCCCCACCTCCGGGTAATTCACTTTCCTACTTGTAAATTTTCATTATCGTTTATGCCTAAGTGTTGTTTTGTGGCCGTGTGTGGCATTTGCAAACTGTTTAAGTTATGAAGAACCTTACCGTTATCTGTCTTGGGAAGGAACATTCGGGACGAATGTTTCTAAGGAAGGGAGAATGTTATACCCCGTATTTCCGGAGTATGTACGTGAGGGCGTACGTACGAAATTTTAGCCTTAAAGTTAGGCCAAGTTCGAAAATTGTGCACAACTCACTAAAAGAATCGTTTTCCGACGAAACGTTTCCACAGCTTCCGTAGGGAAAATTCCGGCTATGCCATTTCTAATTTTTGCGGATTTTTCCGAGAGACGAAACATTTTGGACCAACGGGAGGGCGACACTTGTCACCCTCCAATTGGTGGACTTGAATCGTCCATTGGACGAATTGCACTTGGATGGCACGTTTTTTATGCCTTTGCACAAGTCAAGGAGTTGGTAGGATATTTGTGTGTAGTAGATAGAATGGACACTTGCCTAAATCTTCACCCTACACTTGCCTTGCACTTGGCATCATCTTGACCCTTGGTTGGCCATGGCTTGACCTATAAATACCCCCTTAAGATGAAGAGTTCTTCATCCACAAATTCCATTCCAAGTCTTGAAAATCCTTCCCTCTCCCTTGTAGCCTTTTTCGTCCAACACACCCCCCCTTTGAGTGAGCTTGGCCGAGGCAACCCCTCACAGCCTGGCGAAATCTACCCCCTCCTTGGTAGAAAAGTTGCCTTCTAGTATTGTTATAATGCCCAAAATACCTAGCACGAATCCCTTAGTCCTTAGTAGAAGTTGTGAAGAACTTCTAAGGTTTCTTGGAGCTCTGGAGCGTCTGACTTAGGAGCTAAACCTTGCTCGGTGACTTTTATCTAGGATATTATTGGGCTTACCGAGGTAAATAATCCTAACCCTCTTTTGTATTAGAGAATGCATCTTGTAGAAGTATAAGAATAAGTATTAAATATGTCACGACCGGGCAAGACGTGGTAGTGCCTACCAGGCACTAGTGATACAACATCAGTGTCAGTGGAACATAAAACACATACATGAAATCAATGTAAGAAAAGCAGTGAAATAAGAAGCAGGCTAACCAAAAGCGATTACGTCGGTATATATAAATAACAACTCTTTCCAAATGAGCAGTTTAATCCTTTTACAAACCACGCCACAATACTACAGGACCTCTACGAATGATATGATAATGCGACGGGACGGGGCCGTCATACCACGAATGTAGCACCTGGCGGCGAGGACTATACGAATAAGCCTCGGAAGCGGAGCTTTCCCAACGCCTGAGCTGACCCTAAGGCGAGGATCAACAAGTGGTGTACCTCGACTGCGGCATGAGCATGGCCCCGAAGGAGAGTCGGTCTGATAGGTATCAAATCAACACGAAGGTATTACAAGGCTATCACAAACCAATACAATCAAGTTATTCACATAAGGTACTTTCTACTATATGATTAACGAGATCGGGTTTTATCCCCAAAGTACTTTATACAATAACTCTTTAAAGATATGTTACTTTCACAAAAGTCACACAATACCCGTAGTATATAACAATAGAGTGATTATCTTTTTAAAGTAAATCAATTACTTCTCTTTGTAAAATCAAGTAGCCACATTCCTTTCCAATGTTCAAGTTTGCCTAATTTCCAATGTTCACGTTTGCCTAGTTTCCAATGTTCAAGTTTGCCTTTTTTTGAAAGGTTTCGTAGTTCATAGTCTTATTCATTTAAGAATATAATTCTCCTTTAAACTATCTGAGAAACATAAGTCTTATATGTGAGTAGGATATTCTTGTTTATAACAATCTTATTCTGAACCATGATTTAGGAAATATCATTTTGTCTCATCTTAGCTTCTATGCGGATGGAAGTTTCTCTGGTTTAATAATACTTAATCTGTCAAAACATTTCCTTTTATTAACGCTGCGGTGGTTTGTCGATACACGTTCGATTTCGAAATCGATAAAACATTCTTAAGCGTTATTACCTAACTTCCCATAAAGCTAGTATAACTCTTAAGTTTTCAAAAACCAAGTATTACTTCTTTTCAAATGATTCAAAATCTTTTGAAATACTTCAAGTTCTTTATTAACACATAACAAGCGATTATAGTTCAAATCGATTACCTTTTAAAAACCACAAGTATTTTCTTACCAACATAAAAGTGTTATAACCAACTTCCCATAAAGCGTTATAACACTTTATGTTTTAAACAATCAAATACATTTAGCACATGTCGTCTACCGTACTACATAGTTCACACATATCATGCTAGAAGAGATAGGAAGAGGTTCACATACCTCGCGGCGAGTATCGACTAATAGCAAAAGCGCTCAGTACCTCCAACGTCGGCTACTCCTTAAGCCAAGTAGATCGCGTCATACGTGAGTACTTCAACCTATAAGGCCACAAGTCTCTTATTAACATTTAGATCCGCCGTAGAACATTCTCTGAGAAAATTCGCGACACCTCCCCATACGGCGTAAATCTCTCTCTCTATCGGGGCGGCTACCAAGCCAACGGGGTTATACGTTTAATCGGACGTGCGCAATTCTACCTCATGAAAAGCTACACAAGTCTCATGTCTGATCCATGTAAATCTGATTCGATTACTCTTCTTTGAAAGGTTTCTTATTATTGGGCTTAAGTCAAAAGACATTGCCGATAACAGCGTTCGATGCTATATATAGTATACTTCAACTATATAATCTAACAACATGTAATTTCCAATTACAATAGGGGACAGATATTTACCTCGATAAGCCCATAATTATCCGAGTTTAAATGTCGATCTGAGCAAGGTTTAGCTCTACTGCATGCGCTCAGGCCGCTCAAACAACCCTTAGAAGTTCTAACCAACCTACTTAATACTCGACTAACTATGGAGATTTTCCTTAGGGTTTCGGTTTTGTGGTGAAGGAAGTATAATAGTATTTACGGGCATTTTGTAAGGTATAACCTTAGAATACTACAAGGTATATGGCTAAGGTAATTTGGGCATTATAATGATACTTTTGAGAGTATTTCTAACAAGAGGGTATTATCTGAAGACAACTAGGCTAGGGGTACCCACGGCTAGCACCCCGGAGGGGGTGTCTACCGGCCTACCCACTAGGGTGGGGACTCTCGACAAGGGGAGAGGGGCTCTCGGCGAACTCAACACAAGGAGGAGAAGGAGAGCTTTCAAGACTTAGGTAATTTTGTGGATGAATTAGTCTTCCAAGGGGTGGGTATTTATAGGTCAAGTGAAGGCCAACCAATGGCCAAGATCTTGCCAAGTGCAAGGCAAGTGTAGGGCCAAGATCTTGCCAAGTGCACCTTATCCATCTACCACCAAAATATCCTACCAACCCCTTGACCAAACAATGGCCATTCGGCCCCTTCTGCCCAAGGTGTTCCAATGAGAGGGTGACAAGTGTCGCCTCTTGTTGATCCAAAATGTTTCGTCTCTCGGAAAAATCCATAAAATTAAAAATGACATGGCGGAAATTCCCTACGAAAGGTGGAAGCGTTTACGAAAAACGACTCTAAACGGGTGTTGTGAACAAAGTTAATTCGGCCAAGCCTAAATCACAAGTTCAAATTTTTCTACGTACGTCCTTACGTACATACTCTGGAAATACGGGGTATAACAAAATACTTAGAAGAATATTACAGAATAGAATTGAACTGTTATCACAGTAGAAGGGTTTAAAAGAAGAATAATTGAACTATACTTACTTGAATTTGTTTTCACTGATGAGCTTATATGGCTCATGGGTAGGAAAGTCTTTGCCCGACTTTCCGTAGAATTGTGAACCCTCTGTTTAAAATGACCTTGAGTAGTCTAGACTTTGATAGATGTCTGTGACTATTATAAATTTGATTCTGTGCGCGACATATTCAACTTGGCGGGAGGTTTTGTAGAAGGTATGTGATTCTTCCTAAAGCATGATATTTTAATATATATATATAGTGCGGTAGGCGTACATGTGTTAAGCGAATAATAACTACGGCAATGTCTTTCGACTTAAGCTTTGAATAACACTTACGGCAATGTCTTGCGACTTAATCACGAATAATAAGGATCTTAAAACATTTCAAAGAATATTGAATCATTTTCTTCTGAAGAAAACTAATTGGTTTTAAACATCAAGCTTAAGAGTTATACTAGCTTTATGGAAAGTTAGGTATATGACTTAAGAATGATAAAAGGCGATTTACTTATGTGTTTATAGCAAACTTATATTGATTTATGAAAGAATAATAAAATGGTTTGATGAGTAGACATAATATGATGCTATGTGTGGTAGTTACTTGTAACGTTTGTGTAAAAGTCGATCTTACTTATGCTTATGTTGTTTAAACTATAAGTTGTTATGTTAGTATATATCACTCACCTCTTGAGATGATCAGAGGTTAAGGCCCTCCGTCTGCGGGTAGACTCGGTGATGCAGGACCGTGATTAGAGTACCTCATGCGGGTCGGGGGCTATGCGGGCTCTGAGAGTTCGAGGTTAGTATGCGGGGTTATGCCTCATGCGGTCTATGTGGCCCGTGCGGACGGTGAGTCGGGGCGATCTTGGGAGTAGCTACCCTCGATGCGGGGTTATATACCCTGCGGGCCTCGTGAGTGGCCTATGCGGACTCGGAGTCCGTGAGTTAGGCTTTCATGGTGATACTACAGGCGATTGGCCTGCTTACGATCATTCGCGGCTAGAAAAGACTGTTATAGTTTACCTATTGTTGCTCTTGTTTGTGATGTGGCACTATGCGGTTTCCTTGATTTTTCATACATATTTGTAACTGGTTTTAAAATGATATGATTTCATTTAAGTACTTTCTGATTTCACATACTTAGTACTTGTTATCTTGACCTCGCTTGGAGTGCGTTAAATCTGCGGTAGAGCGCAGTGCTAGATCACGTCCATGGATCTCTTGCGTTGGTGTCGGGAGCTCCGTCTTCGGAGGCTCCACTTTTGGGTATGATCTCCGCGGTTGTAGATAGTTTTGTCACGATAAGGTATGGCGGGGCCATCGCCATAGTTGTTTATTTCCTTAAGTGCATAGTCGTATTTATGCGGTTGGGATGTAGCGCAAACCTTGGTTTATGTATATATCTTAGAAAGCAACCCTTTTCTCGAAGCGTATCATTTACAATTATTTCATGTATTGTTTATATTCCGCTGATTTTCTCTGATGTATGACTACTTGGGTGCCCGGGTAAGGCACCAGTCACGGGCCCCGGAACGGGTCGTGACAAGAAATGACATGATTTAAGAGAAGTAACTTGTTTTAAAGGTGTGAGTTACTTGAGGTTTAAAAGTAGAAGAAACTTGTTTTCTAAATATTAAGGGACTTGAAGTATTTTGAAAGTTAAGAAACTTGATTTGAAAGTTTGTTATACTTGGTTTTAAGTGTAAGTCTCTTGGTTATAAAAAAGGAATGAAATTGTCTAAAACCATAAAGGGTTATAACGGCTTTATGGGAAGTTGGTTATAACGGCTTTATGGAAGGTTAAGAAAGTTGTCTATTTTGATTATTGGGCATAAGTTGCCTAGATTGTGAAAATTTGAAGTTACTTGATTTCAAACTTTGAAATGAGTTTTCTAAAAGTGTAGTAACTTACTTTGAAAAATAGACACACCTTGATACTACGGGTGTTAGTATCTTGGGATTTTACATAAAAAAGAGTCTTTTGAAAAGAATGTACGTACGTAGTACTTTGGCTTGTTAAATGAGAATTTATTCTATTTGTGCCTCGATAAGTACTTTGGCTTGTTAAATGAGAATTTATTCTATTTGTGCCTCGATAAGTACTTTGGCTTGTTAAATGAGAATTTATTCTATTTGTGCCTCGATAAGTACTTTGGCTTGTTAAATGAGAATTTATTCTATTTGTGCCTCGATAAGTACTTTGGCTTGTTAAATGAGAATTATTCTATTTGTGCCTCGATAAGTACTTTGGCTTGTTAAATGAGAATTATTCTATTTGTGCCTCGATAAGTACTTTGGCTTGTTAAATGAGAATTTATTCTATTTGTGCCTCGATAAGTACTTTGGCTTGTTAAATGAGAATTTATTCTATTTGTGCCTCGATAAGTACTTTGGCTTGTTAAATGAAATTATTCTATTTGTGCCTCGATAAGTACTTTGGCTTGTTAAATGAGAATTTATTCTATTTGTGCCTTGATAAGTACTTTGGCTTGTTAAATGAGAATTATTCTATGTGTGCCTTGATAAGTACTTTGACTTGATTAATTGAGAATTGCCTATGTGTCTTTGGCGATAGCCTTTGAGTGCAAGGATTATGTTTTATTAAGTTCTGCGACTCTCGGTTGGAGTAGGTTGTCTTGTTGTAAGTACTTGGGCGTGCAGCGGTGATGTGGGATTCACGGGTATGCTTAGATTATTTGTAGTACTTGGGTTAAATTCGGATTTTATAAGAAGACATGGTAGTTCTTATGTTTTGTTTGTGGCCGGTTGAGATAGGGTAAGAGTATAAGTGAGGGTAAACCCCAGATGCTATACCATTCTCGAGGGTAAGAGTATAAGTGAGGGTAAACCCCGAGACATTATACCACTTGCTTGTTTTGTTTGATGGTCGGTTGAGATAGGGTAAGAGTATAAGTGAGGTAAACCCCAGATGTTTTACCACTTCTCGGTGTAAGAGTATAAGTGAGGGGTAAACCCCCAAGACATTATACCCCCTGCTTTACCACCTGCTCGTTTTTCCTGCTGGGCCCGTACAGTTTTTAGGACACAGGTGGGACTTGGTGTTCATGTATGCCTATTGGTGTTATACTATATCATGGACTGCCGGCAGTGAGGAAGGATTCCACGGGCATGATTGATATTATGGGCGTGAGACCCGTAGCTATATTTAGAAATGACTTGAGGCATCGTCCACGACTTGTTATATTTGCTTATATGTTGTATCTTGTAGGTTGGCTATCATACATGTCTCTGTTTGCTTAGGCTGTTATGATTTCATTCACAGTACTTCATTTCACATACTTGGTACATTCTTCGTCTTGACCTCCTTGAGCTGCGTTCATCTGCGAGTTTAGGTCTTGATTTGGTGATCGGCAGTGTAGGACCTGCTCGGAGTTTTGGATAGCTCATACGTTGAGTTTATCTTTTTGGTATAAGTTCTTTCGATGAGCTTTTGCACGATTATGGAGTGCAGCGGGGCCTTGTCGTCATATTTGATAAACCTCTTAAGTGCAGTATTCATATGTGAGATTGGACTCGTATGCGGTGTAGTGTCTTTTGTTTATGTATATATGGCAGCCTTGTCGGCTTGCCACTTGCGTCGTTGGTTTTTAAAAAAATGAGGTGTTATTTAATTTCATGATTTACTTGTGTTGTTAAGGTAGAAGGTGCCCGGGTAGGGCTGATCCGCGAGGTTGGGGTGTGACAGTGGTATCGAAGCGATCGATCCTCGGAATGTCTACAGGCGTGTCTAGTATAGTCTTGATTATCATTGTGTTGCGCGCCACGCCCAAAAATAGGAGGCTACGTGACATTTAGGAGTTGGTTTCTATTCTTCTCACTCTAAGATCGTGCCATAGAAATTTGTGTTAGTAAGTGTTATACCGTATTTCGGTATATGCGTGGGAATACGTCTGAATCTAGCCTTAAAGATAAGCCTTGGGCGTTTTTATTTGTACCTGACTCACTAAAGAATCGTTTTTAAAAGCGTTTCCACGACTTTTCGTAGGGTAAATTCGGCTATGCCATTTCTAATTTTGCGGATTTTTAGAGGCGAAACATTTTGGACCAGCGGGAGGCGACACGGCACCTCCGATTGGTGGACAGATAGATCCGTGGGGCGAATTGGAATGGGATTACGTTTTTGTGCCTTGCTCGAAGTCAAGAGTTGGTAGGATATTTGTGTATAGTTAATCTTCACCTACACTTGCCTTGCACTTGTCTTAATCTTGGCCATTGGTTGGCCCTTCTTGACCTATAAGTACCCACTTAAGATGAAGAGTTCTTCGTCCACAAAAGCTTCAAGTCTAAAAATCCTCTCCTTTCCCTTTGTAGCCTTTTCGTCAAACACCTCCCTCCCCTTGTGAAGGCCATGGCGAATACCCCCCCTCCAGCCTAAGTAGTTTGGCGAGGCCTCCCACTAGCCTAGCCAAAACCTACCCCCTTGGTAGAAAAGTTGTCTTAGTATTGTTATAATGCCCAAAATACCTAGCCCAAATCCATAGTCCTTTGTAGAAGTTGTGAAGAACTTCTAAGGTTTCTTAGACTCTGAGCACACAACTTAGGAGCTAAACCTTGCTCGGTAGCGACTTTATCTAGGATATTATTGGGCTTACGAGGTAAATAATCCTAACCTCTTTTGAATTAGAGAATACTTCTGTTGTAGTATAAGAATAAGTATTAAATACTTAGAAGAATATCACGGAATAGAATTGAGCTTATCACGGTAGAAGGGTTTAAAGAAGAATAATCAAATTGTACTTACATAGAATTTGTTTTCTGATAGACTTGAGTAGCTCACGGGTAGGAAATCTTGTGACTTTCCATAGAATTGTGAACCTCTGTTTAGAATGACGCTTGAGTAGTCTTTGATAGATGTATGCGTGACTATTATGGTGACCTCTGCGCGACATATTGACTTGGCGGTGGTTTTATTTGAGAAGGTATGTGATTCTT
Organism: Przewalskia tangutica; assembly: GCA_029844215.1. Classification (NCBI taxonomy): domain Eukaryota; kingdom Viridiplantae; phylum Streptophyta; class Magnoliopsida; order Solanales; family Solanaceae; genus Przewalskia; species Przewalskia tangutica. Next base: position 96,900 of record JAQGDG010000403.1, read on the forward strand.
CCTAAAGCATGATATTTTACAATATATATGTAGTGCGGTAGGCGTCATGTGTTAAGCGAATAATAACTCGGCAATGCCTGCGGCTAGCATGAATAATAACTACGGCAATGCCTCTTGGCTTAAGCACGAAAAATAAAGAAGCGAAAGCATTTCAAAAGAATCTTGAATCATTTATTATGAGAAGAGAACTAATTGGTTTTAAAGCGAAGCTTAAGAGTTATACTAGCTTTATGGGAAATTAAGTATAACCACTTAAGGTTGATAAAAGAAATAGTTTGCCTATGTGTTTATAACAGACTTATATTGAATTGTGAAAAGAATAATAAAATGGTTTGATAAGTAGACATGATATGATGCTATGTGTGTTAGTGTCTTTATGGCAGCTTGTGTAAAGAGTCGGTCTTACTTATGCTTATGTTGTTTTGAACTATAATTTGTTGTGTTAATCTTATATCACTCGCCTCTTGAGATGATCACAGGGGTTAAGCGCCTCCGATGCGGGGTAGACTTCGGTGATGCAGGACCGTGATTCGAGAATACCTCATGCGGGTCGGGGGCCTATGCGAACTCTGAGAGTTCGAGTTAGTATGCGGGGTTATACCTCATGCGATGCATGTGGCCATGCGGACAGCGAGTCGGGGCGTTGCAGAGTAGCTACCCTCGATGCGGGGTTATACCTCATGCGGGCCTATGTGAGTGGCCTATCACGGACTCAGGGAGTCGAGTTGAAACTGCGAGCGATAATATGGCGAGTGGCCTGCTTTGATCATTCGCGACCTAGAAAAGACATTCTGATTTACCTATTGTTGCTCTTGTTTATGATGTGACACTTATATGCGGTCCCGCTTGGTTGTTTCATACATCTTGCAAAGCGATTTTAAAATGATATGTTTTCATTTAAGTATTTCTGATTTCATATACTTAGTACTGTTATCTTGACCTCCTTGAGGCTGCGTTCATCTGCGAGTAAGAGGCAGCAGTGCTAGATCCATTCTTAGGATCTCTACGTTGGTGTCGGGAGCTCCGTCTTTTCGGAGAGCTCTACTTTTAGGTATGATCTCACTGTTGTAGATAGTTTTGTCTGATCGGTATGGCGGGGCCACTGTCATATAGTTATATATTTCCTTAAGTGCATGTAGTCATGTTATGCGATGTCGGATGCTTTGCTAAAACCATGTTTTTATATATATATCTTAGAAAGGCAGCGTTTTCTCCATAAAGCGTATGTCTTATTTTATAAAGCTGTTTCTGTCTTGTTTTATATTCAGCTGGTTACTACGATGTATGACTACTTGGGTGCCGTGAGGCACGATCACGGGCCGGGCAGTCGTGACAAAAGTGAGTATCGAAGCGATTAATCCTCGGAAAGTGTCTGAGCCGTATCTAGTAGAGTCTTGATTATCGGTGTGTTGTGCACCACGCCCAATGTCGAGGCTATAGGATATTTAGGATTGGTTTCCTCTTCTTACTCTACAGATCGTGCTTTAGAGTGTGTTAAAGTTGGACCCCTCTAACGTATTCCTTTTATATGATTATGCCTCGCGTAAGGCAACCGGGCCCGAGAAGAGCAAAGCGGCCGAGGCGCGATCGGACAGAAATTCGAGGCTCGAGCCAGATCTATCTGCATGACAGCGAGTTCTATGGCGCCGCCGGTTCAGCGAAGACTCTGATGCCGTACCTCATCCCGCGGCACAGGCGGAGAGTTAGGGTCTGAGAGATGCTTGACTATTGGCTAGAGTTGTGGCGAATCGAGATAAATTTGAATCTGGCGATTCGATTCAGCTCAGCCCGGTCGCATCCGTGGTACGAAGCGAATAGTTTGAGCTACGAGATTTCTTGAGTTGTAGCCGCGAGTTTCTGGGTGGCGGAGGATGATCGCGAGAGTTCATCGTCGGCTCTGAGGAAGGATCATGCGGGTGTCGAGGCCTCGAGACGAGTCTGTGACGCCCGGTTCGCGTCGGTGCGTGATACGCGATCGATTGGTTTGATTCATGGGAGTTATCGGGAAACCGCAGCGTCCCAGCTACTTAGGATGAGTTCTCGGAGGCTTTCCTCGCTCATTGCCTCGCGGATGAGGAGGCGCGGTGATAGATTTTTCTTTGGCGAGCGAGGGGCCCTTGTCGAGGATTACAATGTCGAGTTTGATTCATTGGCTCGATATGTCCCGGCGTTAGTAGCGAATATGGAGGATAGGGTGCACGCTACGTCAGGGCTAGATGATTATATGGCGAGTCGTATGCGGGTGTTTCTCGGCCGGGTATGGATATTACGCGTGCGAGCTCGTGCCCTTGGATGCGAGGCGCGAAGGTCGGCGAGTGGGCGACGCGGCGAAGAAGGCGGGGCGGGAGGGTCTTACGGTGGCTATCGTGGTGGCGGCCTCGGCGGCGATCTGGGTGCACCACGGCCGGCTCGAGCACTCTGCACCGTCCTCGGCCTGACGAGTATTCGAGGCGGACGGGGCCCAGGGCTTGAGCGTCGAGTAGCGAGTGCGGCGTCGGGACCACCCGGTGTGGCGTCACGGTAGATCCCATTCACGGGAAGTGTGGTACTACTTTTGGAGCTTATTCTGATTGTAGCGGCGGGTCACTTTGCGGTATCAGGCCAGGCGTGGCCCGGTGGTAGGGCTCGACGCCGAGTTATTGTCGCCGTCATCTCCTGATTACTCGCCGGGCGAGTACTCGTGGGTCGGCCAGTCGCGGCGGTCGTGGCTCGGGTCGATTCTAGCGGTCCTCGAGCGCATTTATGCTTTGTCGGTAAGCGGGATCGGAGGCCTCGCTTTGATGTCGTCCACGGGTACCTTATCGGTTCAGGTTTGATGTGTATGCTTTGATAGATCGGGTTCTACTGCATCCTATATATCTCCCACTTGTTGCTAGTAGGATAGGGATAGAGCACGTGTCCATGGACCGCTCGAGGTAGCTACGCGATGGGTGATTCGGTGGTAGCTCGGCGAGTATATAGAGCTTGTCTGTGACCGTTCTGATCGTCGGACCCTGGCGGAGCTTGATAGAGTTGGAGATGGTTGACCGGCGTGATCGTGGGGATGGATTGGCAAGCTTCTTGCTACGCCAATGAAGCTGCGAGAGAGAGTAATGCAGTTCCAGTTTCTGAGGCCAGGTTGTTGAGTGGGAGGAGCGCGGTATCGTAGAGGTAGGTTTATTTCCTACCTCAAGGCTAGGAAAGATGGTGCGAAGGGTATATCTACCATCTCGTTGGGTGTTTGATCTGAAGGCTGCGGTACAGATTTTCCGTCGATTCCGGTGGTCGAAGTTCCCAGACGTGTTTCGAGCGACCTCGGGTATCCCTCGTGAGAGGTAGATCGAGTTTTGTATATATGTGTTGCGGACACTCGGCTTTTTCCATTAGCCATCTGAGAATGGCACTGCCGAGTTGAGAAGTGAAGGACCAGTGAGAGATTTGATGAGAAGGGTTTTATCGGACCTAGTGTTTCTCGCAGAAGCGCGGTATTGTTCGTGAAGAAGAAGGGCGGGGCCAGCTGCGCATGTGTTGACTCTGAGGAGTGAACAAGGTGACCATTAAACGAATACCCCCTTCCCGAGTTGATGATTTGTTCGACGATTGCGGCGCGAGATGTTTCTCAAGATTGATCTACGGTCGGGCTATCATCAGTGCGAGTCGAGAGAGGTGGATGTCCTAGAATTTGCGTTCGGACGTGCGAGCATTATGAGTTGAGTCATGTATTTTGGGTTGACGATGCTCGTGGTATTCATGGATTTGATGAGCGAGTGTTCAAACCATTTTGGACACGTTTGTGATAGTGTTCATTGATGATATCTTGGTTTATTCGCTCGAGCGAGGAGCATGCGGGCATTTGAGAGGCTGTCTTGTGATTCTCGAGACCAGTGATTTATCGCCAAGTTTTCCAAATGTGAGTTTTGGTTGACTTGATGGCGTTTCTTGGGCATATTATGGTGATGGCATTCAGTGGATCGGCAGATCGAAGCGATCGGGACTTGGCCTGAACCTCTTACTCCGTCGAGGTTCGCGATTTTACGGGCCTTGCGAGGATATTATCGGCGGTTCGTTGAGAAGTTTGCTTATCTACGCACCGTTGACTAAGTGACTCGGAAGGCATCAAGTTTGATGGTGATGCTTGTGGCGGGGTTTCGATTCTTTGAAAGAAGTGGCGGCCGCCCCGTTCTTACTCTTCGGAGGTCGGATGGTTATGTCGTGTATTGTGATCGTCGGGCATCGGGTTGGGATGTGTGTTGATGCGGCATGGCGGGGTTATAGCATATGCGTCGGCGGTGAAGAAACACGGAGGAACTACCCGCGTGATTTGGAGTTGGCGGTGTGATTCGCGCTTTGAAGATCTGGAGGCACTATTTGTATGGGGTTCACGTGGATATTTTACGGACCGCAGAGCCTCGGTATATCTTGACGGAGGAGTGAACTTACGGCGAGGCGGTGGTTAGAGTTGCTTAAGGATTACGATGTTGATATCTGTACCACGGGAAGGCGATGTTGTGGCGGATGCTCTTAGTCGTAGGTCGATGAGGAGCCTATCGGATGTGCGACTAGAGAGGAGGACATGGTTCGTGATTTGCATCGGTTAGCGAGCCTTGGTGTCGTTTGATTAGTACGATAGCGGTGGGGTTAGAGTTCGTGAGGTTGCGAGTCTTCCGTCGTCGAGGAGGTGAAGAAAGCGGCAGTTCGAGATCGATTTTGACACGTTATCATGATACAACTCTTACGTGAGGGCAAGGGTCGCTTTTGAGGTAACTTTGATAGGGTGCTAAGGTTTGGCGAGTTGTGTGTTCGGATGTTTGAGGACTTGGCGAGTTCTTGAGGAAGCACCACGGTAGCGTTACTCTATCCGTCAAAGTCGACCAAGATGTACCACGACGCCCAGATCTGTGTATTGGTGGGATGGCGAAGAGGGCGTTGCGAGTTCGTAGCTCGGTGTCCGTGTTGTCGGCGGTGAAGGTAGAGCACGAGAGGCACGGTGGTTTCTTTGCGACGATTGAGATCCGACACAGAAGTGGGAGGTAATCAACATGGACTTCATCACGAGATTACCTCGCTTTCGGAGGAGACATGATTCTATATGGGTTATCGTCGGCGGTGGCGAAATCAGCCCTTTCTTCCGTCGGGGCGACTTTTGGTGAGGATTATGCGGACTTACATCAGAGAGATCGTCGGCGCATGGAGTCCCTACTTGATCATATCGAGCGAGAGCCCGGTTCGGCTAACCAGAGTCCTTCGAGAGGGTTTAGGGGCGGTGAGCACAGTCTTGCATTTCATCCTGAGCAGACGGGCGAGCGCGCTATCCGGACTCTTGAGGATATCTGCGAGCTTTGTGTTATTGACCGATGGTAGTTGGGAGGATCATTTGCCTCTAGTTGAGTTCGCGTATAATAATAGCTACCACTCGGTATTCGGATGGCGCCTTATGAGGCCTTGTATGGGAGGAAGTGCGGATCGCCTATAGGTTGGTTCGATGTGGGCGAGTGCGGCTAGTGGGACCATATTTGGTGCAATGAGCGATGGATAAGGTGAAGCTTATCAAGCGGCTATTAATGGCTCGAGTCGGCGAAGTCGTATCGCGAGATCATCGTCGTCGGCATCTTGAGTTCGAGGTTCATGATTGGGTTTTCTAAAGGTGTCACCCATGAAGGGTGTGATGAGATTCGGTAGAAGAAACTCGGCCCAGTACGTTAGGTCGTTTGATTGTCGCGAGGTAAGCAAGGTTGCCTATGAGTTGAATCTGCCGTCCGTCTGGAAGCGGTGCATCGGTTTTCACGTATCTATCTTTGAGGAGATGTATCGGGGATCCGTCTAGGGTACATCCGATTGGCGATGTCGGTGGCCAGGGGTTATCGTATGAGGAGATTCCATGGCGATGTCGATCGTCGGGTTAAGCGTCTGCGGACGGGGCGTGGCTTAGTCAAAGTCTTGTGGCGGAGCGAGCTTAGGAGGAGATGGCGTGGGAAGGCGAGGAGAGGACATGAGAGAGGTACCTCACTTATTCCCCACCTCGGGTAATTCACTTTCCTAGTTGTAAATTTTAGTTAACATGTTTGCCTAAGTGTTTTTCTGTGGCAGTGTTTTGCATTTGCAACTTTTTAAGTTATGAAGAATCTTATCGTTAACTGTCTTGGGAAGGAACATTCGGGACGAATGTTTCTAAGAGAGAATGTTATACCGTATTTCGAGTATGCGTGAGGGAATACGTACAAAAGTCTAGCCTTAAGATAAGCCTTGGGCGTTTTTATTTGTGCCTGACTCGCTCAAAGAATCGTTTTCGGCGAAGCGTTTCCACGACTTTCGTAGGGTAAATTCGGCTATGCCATTTCTAATTTTGCGGATTTTTCCGAGGCGAAACATTTTGGACCAGCGGAGAGGCGACAGCACCCTCCGATTGGTGGAGTTGAATCGTCCATGGGGCCAATTGGAATGGGATTACGTTTTGTGCCTTGCTCGAAGTCAAGGAGTTGGTAGGATATTTGTGTATAGTTAATCTTCACCTACACTTGCCTTGCACTTGTCTTAATCTTGGCCATTGGTTGGCCCTTCTTGACCTATAAATACCGCTTAAGATGAAGAGTTCTTCGTCCACAAAAGCTTCAAGTTTAAAATCCTCTCATCTCCTTTGTAGACTTTTCGTCCAAACACCTCCCCTCCATGTGAAGGCCCTTGGCGAATACCACATCTGGCCTAAGTAGTTTGGCGAGGCCTCCCCTAACCTAGCCAAAACCTACCCCACTCCTTGGTAGAAAAGTTGTCTTCTAGTATTGTTATAATGCCCAAAATACCTAGCCCAAATCCCTTAGTCCTTTGTAGAAGTTGTGAAGAACTTCAAGGTTTCTTGGACTAAGACACATGACTTAGGAGCTAAACCTTGCTCGGTGCGACTTTATCTAGGATATTATTGGGCTTCACAGGGTAAATAATCCTAACCCTCTTTTGAATTAGAGAATACTTCATGTTGTAGTATAAGAATAAGTATTAAATACTTAGAAGAATATCACAGAATAGAATTGAGCTGTTATCACGAGAAGGGTTTAAAGAAGAATAATCAAATTGTACTTACATAGAATTTGTTTTCTGATGGAGCTTGAGTAGCTCAGGGTAGGGAAAGTCTTGACTTTCCATAGAATTGTGAACCCTCTGTTTAGAATGACCTTGAGTAGTCTTTGATAGATGTGCGTGACTATTATAGGTGACTCTGCGCGCGACATATTGACTTGGCGGTGGTTTATTTGAGAAGGTATGTGATTCTTCCTAAAGCATGATATTTTACAATATATATGTAGTCGGTGGCGTACATGTGTTAGCGAATAATAACTACGGCAATGCCTCACTTAAAAGCTGAAAAATAAAATAAAGCGAAAGCATTTCAAAGAATCTTTGAATCATTTATTATGAAGAGAACTAATTGGTTTTTAAAACAGAAGCTTAAAGAGTTATACTAGCTTTATGGGAAATTAAGTATAACCACTTAAGGTTGATAAAAGAAATAGTTTGCCTATGTGTTTATAACAGACTTATATCGAATTGTGAAAAGAATAATAAAATGGTTTGATAAGTAGACATGATATGATGCTATGTGTGTTAGTGTCTTTATGGCAGCTTGTGTAAAGAGAGTCGGTCTTACTTATGCTTATGTTGTTTTGAACTATAATTTATTGTGTTAGTACTATATCACTCACCTCTTGAGATGATCTGGGGTTAAATTTGCCCTCCGTCACGGGGTAGACTCGAGTGATGCAGGTGTTATACCGTATTTCCAGTATGTGCGTGGGGCGTCGTAGAAAATTTGAACTTTTAATAAGGCTTGGCGAATTAATTTTTATTGCCTGACACGGTTAGAGTCGTTTTTAATGAAAGCGTTTCCACAACTTTCGTAGGGAATTTAGGCTATGTCATTTATTATTTTTGCGGATTTTTCAGAGGCGTAACATTTTGGACCAACGGGAGGGTGACATGTGTCACCCTCGCATTAAACTTTGGACGGCATTATGGGCGATTTGGGCTTAAGGAGTAGGTAGGATATTTTGTGTTGGTTGGTGTGGTAGATGGATAAGGTGTACTTGGGTGAATCTTGGCCTTACACTTGTGTAGCACTTGGCTTGATCTTGGCCATTGGTTGGCCATTGGTTGTATAAATACCACCTATGTTGAAGACTTTCTTCGTCCTAAAATCTTCTAAGTGTTAAAATCCCTCCTCTTCCTTCTTGTGGTTCTCGTCAGAGCCTTCCCACTCCCAGAGTGGCCTTGTGGCCGAGAGCCTCCCTCTCCCTTTGTGGTGCTAGCGTGTAGGTACCCCACTAGCCTAGTTGTTTTTAGTATAATACCCCTTTTTTGTGGTGTAGAAATACTCTCAGTATTGTTATAATGCCCAATTACCTTAGCCATATACCTTGTAGTATTCCAAAGAAACCACTATCTGAAAAGCCGAAATACTATTATACTTCCGTCGATCCTGGCAAAACCACTGAAATCTCCATAGTTAGTTGGAGTGTTATGTAGAAGTTAGTTAGAACTTCTAAGGGTGGTTTGGAGCAGGTTGGAGCGGAGTTGGAGATAAACCTTGCTCGGGATCGGCGTTATAACTTGGATAATTTTGGGCTTATCGAGGTAATTATCTTGTCCTCTATTGTAATTGGAAATTACATGATTGTTAGGCTATATAGTTGAAGTATACTATATTTAGAAGTGAGCGTAGTTATCGGCAATGTCTTTTGACTTAAGCACGAATAATAAGAAACCTTTTCGAAGAAAGTCTTGAGCGTAATTACATAGGGGCGTATTACGATAGACTTGTGTAGCTTTCTTTGTGTAGTAGAATCGTGCGTCAGGTTAGGCGTGCAAACCCCACGGTTGGCTTGGTGGCGGCCTCGATAAAGGAGGAGCTTTCTGTTGTTGCGGGGAGAGTCTTTGCGAATTTTACGTAGAATGTTCTGATAAGATCTAAATGTTAATAAAGCGCCTTGTGGCCTTATAGGTTGAAGTACTACATGTGGCGCGATCTCTTGGCTTAAGGAGTAGCGGCGTTTGGAAGTACTTGGGCGTTTTGCTGTTAGTCGATGCTCGTCGCGGTATGTGAACCTCTTCCTATCTCTTCTAGCATGATATGTGTGAACTATGTAGTGCGGTGAGCGTCATGTGCTAAATGTATTTGATTGGTTTAGAACATAAAGTGATATAACGGCTTTATGGGAAGTTGGTTATGACTTTATGTAGGAAGAAAATACTTGTGGTTTTAAAAGGTAAGCGATTTGAACTATAAGCGGCTTGTTATGTGATAATAAAGAACTTGAAGTATTTCAAAAGATTTTGAATCATTTTGAAAGAAGCGTAATACTTGGGTTTTGAAAACTTAAGAGTTATACTAGCTTTATGGGAAGTTAGGTATAACGGCTTAAGAATGTTTTCTTGATTTGAAATCGGAATGTGTATCGACAAACCACTGCGGCGTTAATAAAGGAAATGTTTTGATTAATGAAGTATTAATAAAACCGGTAGAAACTTCCATCTGCATAGAAGCTAAGATGAGACAAAATGATATTTCTAGATCATGGTCTTTGTAATAAGATTGTTATAAACAAGAATATCCTACTCACACATAAGGCTTATGTTTCTTAGATGGTTTAAAGAGAATTATATTCTTAAATGAATAAGACTATGAGCAGCGAATCCTTTCTAAAATAAGCGTGAACATTTGAAATTAGGCAAACTTGGGCGTTTGGAAAATAATGTTGTTACTTTTTTTTTTTAGGTAAATGCAAATATTATTACTAGAAACGAAAGAAAAGTGGCTCTGATCAATCATTGAGGTTCTCGGTCCTCAGCGTAATTTAAAGAAGAAGCGGGGAGTAAGGAGTTGTCACTTTCGAAGGTGCCATTACAAGAAGGATAAAATCATAGAGTACTACATAGGATGTTGTTTTAATCTTGGTAATGACCTCTTACGAGGTGAGTTTGTGCCTTGAAGAGCGGTGTGTTCCTTGTCCTCCAAATCTCATGGACCATGTCTGAAGGCAATTAAGGTTGCTTTTGCTCGGATGCACTGTTCCGGTAGTCTTTTAATCCATTTGAGAGAACTTTCAACAGTGGTCATTTCTCTCTTAATTCCCAACCAGTCTCTTATGCTTTTCCAAATCAAGCGGGTGTAGGGGCATGTGAAGAAGAGGTGCTCTCTTGTTTCATTTGCTTGCTTGCAGAACCAGACTTATCCTCGAGTTGAGATAGGAAAGGGTGTCCTTTGTAGCTAACCGCTTTCTACAATTTATCCACATGGTGAGCGAGAACTTAGGGGATGAATCCTCTCGGTTGTGACATCAGGCTTTTTATCTTGCTTAGAGCGCAAGATCTCATATCTGAGCTTGAATCAAATTTCTGGTTAGTACAACACTTTGCTAATCCGGCAATTGCAACTCCTTGGCTGCAGATGGAAACAAGTTTGTCGCGTATCCATGAATCTTTACGAATAGGGGAGTCTCTAGGGCGTACCTCATAGTCCCAAGAAGCGTCTCTCAAATAAATTTGTTGATCCATTGGACCCAGTGAGTGCATACGTGTGGGTTTGCCATATAGGCGGGATAGCGGGCATGGTTCCAATCCTTGATATTCATAAGGCCCAAACCTCCTTCCGATTGAGGCGGGCAAATGGTCTCCCAAGCAACTCTTGGTGGTTTCCCACCCATAAGAAGCGGATCTGAGCGGACGCTTACCTTGTTGAGTCTGGTGGTCGAATAGGAAGGGCCGGAACCAAAACTCTCAACCCCTTGGATGGTGACCTAATAAGCTCTAGCTTGCCGCATAGGAAAGAGTGCGGTGTCCCCATTTCTGAATGTAATTCGAAATAGCATTAGTGAAAGAGCAAATTGTTCCATAGACGAAATTGGGGACAAAGGGATCCCCAATGCCGTCTTAGGAAAGCTACCAATGCGAATCAACCACGGCCAAGATCAAATCACGTACCTCATCATGTACTCTGCTAAGTAGGCGAAGGATTTGGATGGATTAAGAGTTAACCAGAGACATCCTCCGACTCGTAGGCAGTTCATAAGAATCTCAACAGAAGAAATATCACCTTTGGCAAAGAGCATGAGGTCATCCAAAGGCAAGATGAGTAATACCCGTCCTTTACATTTTGGATAATAAGAAAGCTCTAGCCTCGATCCTCATTTAAGCATCCTCGAAAGGTAATCCATACACAAGATAAAGCGTTGGGGACATAGGATCACCTTGTCTAAGTCGCTTACCCTTGAAGTAACCATGCAACTCAGTTGATAGAAAGAGAAGGGCGTTGAGCAAACACACTCCATGATCCACGACAAATATGCGGAAAGTTGAGGCCTCTTATCTTGAATCAAGGAAACTCCAAGAGACCGTGTCAAAAGCTTTCCTAAGATCCACCATGAGCGTGCACCTAGGTGAGACTACGGCTCTATTAAATCCTCTCACGAAGCTCTGTGCTATATAGACATTGTCCATCATATTTCTCCCTTTCACAAAAGCCCGCTTGTGATTTGTCAGCGATAGAAGGAAGAATCTTTGCCATTGCATTAGCTAGAATCTTTGTAATAATCTTATAGACCACGTTAGTCAATCAATAGGCCTAAAATCAGTTACCTTAGGGTCCTATCGGTCTTGGGCAGCAAGGCAATGATGGTATGATTAAGTTATTTCAAAAGAACCCACGAAGAGAAGAACTCACGCGCTTCTTACTACATCATGTCCCGTCTCCATCTATTCTTGAAGAAAGGCTGCCGAATACCCGTCCGGTCCGGGAGCTTTATCATTTCCAATATCGGAAAGAGCTTCCCCAAATCTCCTTTGGGGATACGAAGTGTAAAAGTTGTAAAGTCCTCTTCGCAACCGGGCCAAAGTTGCACACTTGGGATCAAAGTTCGATGTGGGTCGAGATGTGCCAAGAAGATCCTTGTAAAATTCCTCTAGAAGCTTTCTTACCTCCTGGTGATGTAGTGATAACACCATTAGTTTTGACAAGAAAGTTGATGGAGTTCTTGACATTACTTCTCTTGATCAAGCTATGGAAGTATTTGGAGCATTTATCACTTCCAATCAAGTGTTTTACGTCTCGACTTTTGCCTAATGAAATGTCTCGGCTTCCATTAAGGTGTTGGCTTTAACTCTTGAGGACTTAACCTTGGATTTAAGCTCCTCATCAAAGGGTCTCCCATATGTGCACTAATAGCCTCCTTAAACTCCATGTTTTCCTCCAGCTCTTTGATCAATCTTTGGAACTCACTTATATTCAATGCCTCGTTGGTTGTTTCAAGGCTTTCGGTTTGATGCTAGAGCAGATTGGCGATACCTAGAATGTCTTGTCTCGGCATGAAGTCATAATGTTGTCAAAGCGGTGTGAAAGCCACGTATTCATGAACTTGAAAGGCGCTTCCCGATATTATAGGATCACGATAGCAGTAGCCATCACGGGACGGTGGTCAGAGCGGGTTCCATAGGCATGAAATTGGTTGTGCATTCTAAGGTCAAATCGCCAATTTTGATTCATCATTACTCTATCAAGCTTGGACCAAATCGAACCATTTGTCCAAGTGTAGAAAGAACCAGGAAGATGGAGTGTCTTCTAGTCCATGAGCATTCTGAAATCTCGAGGTCCTTAAGTGCATGCGGCGTTAGAGGAGGGCCTCCGCTTATCTTGAGGGTAGCGATAAGTGTTGAAATCTCCCATAATCATCCAAGGTTTAGTGATGCCAATGCCCGTGTGAGAAAGGTGATGCCGAAGGATCCTCACATCAGTGATGCTATAAGCGGATACCACGAATGTTGCAGGAAGGACACTTGAGTAATCTTACAACTTGCTGAACATGGATATGTTGAGAATCCATTCCAAGCACTTCACAATGACCTGAGGATCCCACAAGAGTAGCGTTCTTCCATCGATGAATTCGATTTGAGCATAAATTCCAACCTTTGAATCTTTTAGAAGAAAGACTCAATCCTTTCCTTAGAGAGTTTTGTTTCGGAAGACAAATCAATGCCACATCATCTTTGTTTAGTGAGACTACACTCTAGAGCTTGCGTGGCTGCCACATCCTTAGTCGCAAAGACGCGGACATTCCAACAAAGTATTTTCATTAGGAAACAAAGGAGGTTTTCCGGCACCTCCGCTTTCTTTGCCTTAGTCTTTCGACCTTTGACATGAACTTCTTTGGCATAACTTCTTTCCGACCATCATCTTTCTGCCGGAAGCCATAAGCGTGTGTATCGGCCAAGCTATGCTCCCGCGTTCAAAGGTAACACTCTTAGGCGCGAGACACTCCTTAACACGTGTTAGTACGCCCGTCCAAGGAAGGTTGCGGGTTCAATGGGCTGCGGATCGGAATGCATAGACTTATAACGCACCTATCGACTTGTGCATTGCCTTCCGTGGTGGGCCTGAGGCATAGCGTGTGGTTTCATAGCGTTCTTTGGGCGGGATTACCCAAGAAGGGCCGTGAATCACGGGGCATCTGCGCATGGCCGGGACCGGAGGTGTTGTATGCTCATTATCTTGATATCCGTCAAGTTGTCGGTATCTGCTGGATGTAGGGAGGTTGGTAGATAAGGTGTGGGAGTGGCACCATCGCGCCTCTGCTGGCGTGCCAGTAGGAACTTCCTTATTGTGAGGAGGAACCACGAGTGCGCTTCTTGGGCGGCTTCCATGTTGGCATCATATCCCGAATTTTACACTTCGTATGGTTGTGTCCAAAAGCGCATAATGAAAGCAAAAGTCAGGATAATTTTCATAGTTAACCCTTTGAGTGTACCTTACGCCGCCGGGAAGATTGACAATAAACTCACATGTAGGCTCGCTGCTGACATTCACTTACAAGAACTCTAGCATAGTTCATTTTAGATCTTTCCTTAGTGAATTGATCGTGTAAAGAGGTATTCCTACGGGAAGCAATCTTACTAAGGCCGTTGCACTCGGATGGAAAGGGAATGTCAGGAAAGTGACCCCAAATAGGAATGTCCATAAACAACTCATCCAGATTATGAGAACTCCTTTATTGATAGCTTTGAGCATCATAGTCTTCCGTAGACCATATAAGGGCCACCATGAAGTACATTAGTGCGCTCTTCTTCCGTCATGAACTTGAACAACTGTCAACCTTTGCCATATGGTATGATACGGCATTTCACTCCCCATCCCTTCACAATGGTGTTCAATCATCTCTTCTAGGAAGGGACAGTGAAGCAACCAATTAAGCAATAACCCCAGTTTCTATGAATGGGACTTCATCCTCCACTTCAATGTCTACTTCCTTACCTTCTTTGTTCAATAAATTGCAACTTCATTCCTTTTGCTTCAATCCTAGTACCGCAAAGACTCTGCATAAGTCTTTTTGGAGGGTGGGACCTGCCATGATCAGGGGTGGTTCTTAGGAGCGGCGTTCGCGGGTGGTTTATGATATTGTTTTGAAGAAGCATTTGTGTGTAAATTATTGGGAGGCATTTACGGAGGTATAGGCAGGGGGTGGGTAGAGGATTGTGCTTGGGCATGATAGGAGAAAGAATTCGCGTGCCATTAGGTAGGGTAGGGAATGTGTCTTGGGTTTTGGTAGGTAAAGAAGGAAGGGAAGAAAGAAGAGGTGAGGTGTTGTGTAAATCGGGAGTAGTGAGGGGTATTGGTTGAGAGAGGGTGTTTGTTAAAGTCTATGTTTGTGCTCGAGGAAGAGTTAAAGGCGAATGGTTTATTTATGTTCTTGATAGTTGCTCCTTCACACACTTCTTAAGAGGAAGGCATCATTAGTTACACTTAGAGAGTTACGGGGTTGGTGTCTAACTACACGAGAGGGCACGTTGGATCCGTGACATTAAATTGGACCTCTTGGCTCGCGTTATTAATGGACTTGTAGTTCCTAGGCTCCTTGGAAATAGAATTCGTTTTGTTTCCCTCAGACTTTGATCCTTGTATAACGGGAAAAATAAATGACCCATGGGCACCCTCTGTCCGCCTTGTCGACCATCATTAAGACCGTCTTTAAGAGAGACCCATGGTATCCATGACGCTTTAATTGTGACGCCTCGGCTATCACAATATTAATGCGAACTCCTTTCCCAACCGGCTTCACTCCTTGAATAACGGGGTAATCAATGTTCCTGGGTGCCCTCGACCCGCCTTGGTAGTCGATAATCATAAAGATCTGTAATTAAAAGAGGGTCGTTGGTACCCGCAGTCATTAATTGAGACGCCTCGGCTCCTTCAAAATTTATGCTTTGCTCTTTGGGGATGGAGACTTCCTTGAGTCCAGCAACAGACCTCGATATTAACATCATGGGTGTAAACTTCGGATGTATGGACTACCGTCATACCAGCCTTAGCATTATGACCAGCCCAGGCCGGAATGGGAGGGTCACATTGTTTCGAGCGATAATGTAAGGAGCCTTGACACCGCGGCGAATCTTTGGGAATGGGAGAATCATCAATGCTTTCCATTGACTTGGAATGCAAAAGCGTGAATAGCATCGGACCGTTGACATCCTCGACCCGTCTTGAACTTGACCCGGCGCCCATACCGGTTCGACGAGTAGCCCATCACTCCTTTGTGCATCAATCACGTTATGCGGCCCGAAATTATCCCTTTTCCGCATGCGAGCAAATTGCGGTAGTGTTGGGGTACTAAAGGCCGTGACTGCCCGGTGCCGGTAGGAATCCCGAATCAACTAGTTGACCGTGGTAGGATCAGCCACCATAGTATGAGTAGTTTCCCACCTTCGAATACCACAATATCCAAGTTTTGAATCGATGCTTTTGCCCCATTCATGAATCTTTTGAGCGTAGCATCATCTATTACATTTTCTAGAGGATCGTGAGTGCGGCATGGACCAACACGGAAAGTGCGAAGTTGCGGAATGAGATTTTCTTCGGCAATTATAGATTGCCTCATTCTTTTCTTTTTCCTTGTTCTAGCCTTCGTCGAACTTCACGAACCTCTGAATCATTGTTGGAGCGTGTGTAGCGTTTAGATTTCTTCATATTAAGAGCGGAAAAACTTCAAACTTCAAACCATGGGGTACAATCGTTTAGCATAGGGAAGAACAATAGGAAAGGAGCAACTAAGGCAAAACGTTGAGAGCGTTTTCCTTAGTGAGAGAAACTTCTCTCTAACTCCTCAAAGTTTTTAATAATGTTGTTACTTGATTTTACAAAGGTAAGTGTTTTGGTTTACTTAAAAAAGACAGTCACTCTATTTTTATACTACGGGTATTGCGTGACTTATGGGAAAGAAGCGGATCTTTTAAAGATTTAATGTGTGAAGTACTTTGGGGATAGATACCCAAACTTGTTAGTAGAAAGTACCTTGTGTGAATAACTTGATTGTATTGGTTTGTGATAGTCTCGTAATACTTTCTTGTTGATTTGATAAGTAAACATGTTAGGATGCTACGTGTGATTAGTATCTTGTGATTATTATGTAAGGGGGTCACTCTTGTTGTGCTTACGTTGTCAAACGTTAAGCCCGTTGTACTGTTATTATATCACATACCCCCTTGACTTGTTATACCGAGGGCTTGCCACCCTTGATGCGGTCTATCGGCTATCACGGTCCTTGTGACTATCGCGGAGTTGCGGGAGCTCGAGATTGATCATTCGGGTGTTTAGCACGATGCGGGGATGCCCTATCACGGTCTTTGAGGACTATCACGGTCTTTGAGGGACTATGCGGGCTGCGGGAGCCTAGGTGGATCACGGGGTTAAGGGCTCTCGATGCGGGGTATACCTCGGTGATGCAGGACCATGATTCGAGAATACCTAAATGCGGTGCATGTGTGACCTATGCGGGCTGCGGTAGTTCGAGGATAGGCGCGCACATTGATCTGCGAGCGAGTGGCGGCCCGATCATGTAGTGCGGTCTAGAAAGACCTCGTGATGCGATTTATGGTATTTTGTTTGTCTGCGGGTCTTAGTAGTCGGCTACGCCTTACTTACGCATGCGGTTCTATTGTGATGACTTGAGGCGTGAGTCACGACTTGACATATTTGTTTATTTATTGTGAAGCGTAGTTTGGTTATCATACATGTCTCTGCTTTATATAGACTACTATGATTTCATTTCTGATGTTATTTGATTTCACATACTCGGTAAGCGTTATCTTGACCTCGCCCGAGGCTGCGTTCATGCATGGTAAAGGTACACCGATCGTTGATCCTCGCTCTTAGGGTCACGATTCGGCATTGGAAAGCTTCCGTTTCTCGGATGCTTATCTTAGTATAGTCCTGTTGTGGTAGGTTCTTACATTCGGGGTATGGCGAGGCCTGTCCGTCGTTGTTGTCATATTATTCGTAAGTGCAGCAATCTTGTTGTGGTGAGTGGTAGAAAGGGATATGCTGTTCAAAATTGTTATTTATATATATCTTGTGATAGTAGTTTTGGTTGCTGTCTTCTTATTTCCATCTTATTACATTGGTTTCATGTATTGACTTTATGTTCGATTACTACGATGTTGTATCGCTCAGGGTGCGGGGTAAGGCACGATCCACGGGCCGGGCAGGTCGTGACAAAAGTGGTATCGAGCGATTAATCTCGGAAAGTGTCTGGCCGTATCCATAGAGTCTTGATTATCGGTGTGTTGTGCACCACAATAATGTCGAGGCTATAGGATATTTAGGATTGGTTTCTATTCTTCTCACTCTGAGATCGTGCCTTAGAGCGGTGTTGTAAGTTGGACCTCTCACGTATTTCTTTCCCTTACCGTTATGCCTCGCGTAGCAACCAGCCCGAGGGCAAAGCGATCGAGGAGGCTGAGTAGAGTTCGAGGGTTCGTGGGCACGAGCCCGATCATCACCTGAGTAGTGCCGTTCGGGAGTTCTGCGGCGTCGCTAGCCGTAGAGTTTATGCGGCAGCGATTCCTGCGGCCATGATATTTGAACCTTGGTTCCACGGCGGGAGCGAGAATATAGATTTCAAGGAGGCGACCACATTACTAACTATGGATTTGACTACGGAGGGTATACCGATGTACGCGAGTCTTGATGGCTATCTAAGAGAGGGTCGTGCAAGAGTAATTCTTGATTAAGCTTGGCATGGCACGTATGCGGGCTTATGCGCATCAGGCCGAAAAAGGCAAGCGGGTTAACGAAGGGCGAGAAGAGGCGAGCAGCAAGGTCCTTTAGTAACTCGAGGCAAGTCGCCTCGCGGCCATTAGATATGCACCTCACGCCGGTGCAGTGGACTTCCACGGATTTCGGGCGTTCGGGTATGCAGAGGTGAGTGAACTCGAGCTTCCGGTTCACGATGTGTGACGTCATC
This sequence comes from Przewalskia tangutica, assembly GCA_029844215.1. Classification (NCBI taxonomy): domain Eukaryota; kingdom Viridiplantae; phylum Streptophyta; class Magnoliopsida; order Solanales; family Solanaceae; genus Przewalskia; species Przewalskia tangutica. The sequence goes on from JAQGDG010000403.1 coordinate 115,151, forward strand.
GGGAATGTCGTATTTTTGTTAGTACTTGTTGTACCTATGACCGTCAGGGTCTGGTGTCGAAGAGTGTCCTTGTAGGAGGACTTAGCCTTTAGGATCGGTGGGTAGTTTGTCATCTCCCTCAGCTATGCGCCTTACGGGGCGGGTTTGATTAGAACAACTAAGGGGAGTGAAGCAGTAGATACATGCATATCTTTCACCCTCTAGAGTTTGTTTATGTGATAAGGTGAGTATACCTTAAGTGCTTGGTTACGATAGCGATGTAAATTGTGATTAGGAAATCATGGTGGGTTAAGCAGAGTAAGATTTTGGGGGATAGAGAAAGTGTGAGCCTTAGAACTTTATGCGTAGAGACCTTAGAGGTAAGGCCATCTCGAGTAAAAAGGCGTATGGTTATGTTTGACCCTTATAGGAGTGCATAGTGCCGTGAGCTATGTTTGTGGGATAAGTCCTGAGTAGTGTGGAATGAAAGAGGGTAGTTGGTGAGAAGACCGCTAGGTTTCGTAACATGATTAGTGAGAGTTTTCCTTCGGGAGCTCGTGTTTTGGCGTCGGGTTGAGGCCACATTGCGGAGTCAACCCGCGCTTTGTATAGTGGTGGGGTCGGTTTATGGTGGTCCCGCGTGATGGGAGTAATGAGGTGTTTGGCCCAGTTTAGTTAACCCGTGTACAAGTTCGTGGATGCGTTCGACCGATGGTCGGGCGATGGGGACAGCCCATCGTGTTTTTGATCGGGACCCGTTTACTCGCTGTGTTGAGTTATCCGAAGGTTGTAAGGCTGCACGGGCGCCTACGCACCTTATAGCGAGCAGTGGAGCCAGTGCGGCTGTTTTGTTTGGAAGTTTTACGGTAGGGTTGAGAACTTCGGTGAGTCTCAGAATCGCATTCGCCCTCGGGCGATGTTTGGATCTCGAGGATAGTTGTGGGATTGTTGTCTCTGTGGAGGTAGTGTTTAAGCTACCATTTCGGTGTTGGATGTCGCCTTATGAAGCCATGAGGCGGAAGTGTAAGTGGCGATCGATTGGTTCGATGTTGGCAAGGTTGACGATTAGTTGAGCTTGTTCGGCGATGTGGATAGTGAAGCTTGTCTAGAAGAAGTTACGGCGGCTCGGAGAATCGTCACGGATAATCGGCGGCACGCAACTGAGTTGAGTTGCGGTCGGTCTTCTTGAAAGTACCACCCGGATAGAGTGTGGCGAGTGTTGGAAAGCGAAGGAACTTAGCGAGGTTACTTTGGGACTTTTGAATTCATGTGAAGAATAGGCGGGTTGCCTATATGTTAGATTTTGCCGTCCGACTTAGGAAGCGATGCGTCCGATGCTGTCGTATTGTTATGTTCGGAAAGTATCGGAGATCCGTCAGTGTTCGATTATTAATGACCCACGTTAGAGATAGTAACCCCGAGTTTTGGAAGCTGAGCGATGTCAATGTGGTAGGTTATGAGAAAGAGTTCAGTGTACAAGAAGTGTCTGACGGCCTCGAGGATCGCATGCGGCGGTACCATTTGTTAGGTCGTCAGACAAGGCTCGCGACAAAGTGACAAAAGTGGTATTATTTTTGACCCGGAGAGGTATTTGTGGTGATGTTAGAGGTGTTTCCTCGTGGACTTGGATGGAGGTATTTGCGCGGGTGTTCTGTGGCCAGGTGTGGCAGGATTGTTCTCGTAAGTATAGTAGTGAAGACTATACCGGCGCGCGTTTGTTTTGAGACTTAGAAGGAACATTCGGGATGAATGTTTCTAAGGAGGGGATAATGTTATACCCCGTATTTCCAGAGTATAGAAAATTTGAACTTTTTAATAAGGCTTGGCCGAATTAATTTTTGTGCACAACACCCGGTTAGAGTCGTTTTTCGACGAAACGTTTCCACAGCTTTCGTAGGGGAATTTCCGGCTATGTCATTTATTATTTTTGCGGATTTTTCCGAGAGACGTAACATTTTGGACCAGCGGGAGGGTGACACTCGCATTGGAAGCTTTGGACGGCATTATGGACGATTTGGGCTTAAGGGAGTAGGTAGGATATTTTGTGTTGGTTGGTGTGGTAGATGGATAAGGTGTACTTGGGTGAATCTTGGCCTTACACTTGTGTAGCACTTGGCTTGATCTTGGCCATTGGTTGGCCATTGGTTGGCCTATAAATACCACCCTATGTTGAAGACTTTCTTCATCCTAAAATCTTCTAAGTGTTAAAATCACTCCCTCTTCCTTCTTGTGGTTCTCGTCCAGAGCCTTCCCCTCCCTTGAGTGGCCTTGTGGCAGAGCCTCCCTCTCGCTGTGGTGCTAGCCGTGGGGTACCCCACAGCCTAGTTGTTTCGTATAATACCCTTTTTGTGGTGTAGAAATACTCTCCAAGTATTGTTATAATGCCCAAATTACCTTAGCCATACCTTGTAGTATTCCAAAGAAACCCTATCTGAAAAGCCAGAAATACTATTATACTTCCGTCGATCCTACAAAACCGAAACCCAAGGAAATCTCCATAGTTAGTTGGAGTGTTATGTAGAAGTTGGTTAGAACTTCTAAGGGTGGTTTGGGCGGGTTGGGCGCTGAGTTGGAGCTAAACCTTGCTCAGGATCGACATTATAACTTGGATAATTTTGGGCTTATCGAGGTAATTATCTTGTCCCTCTATTGTAATTGGAAATTACATGATTGTTAGGCTATATAGTTGAAGTATACTATATTTAGAATGAGCGTAGTTATCGGCAATGTCTTTTGACTTAAGCACGAATAATAAGAAACCTTTTGAAGAAGAAGTCTTGATCGTAATTACATAGGCGTATTCTGATAGACTTGTGTAGCTTTCTTTGTGTAGTAGAATCGTACACGTCCGGTTAGACGTGCAAACCCCCCCCCCCTGGTTGCCTGGTAGCCGGCCTCGATAAAGGAGGAGCTTTACGCTGTGCGGGAGAGTCTTTGCCAATTTTTACGTAGAATGTTCTACGATAAGATCTAAATGTTAATAAGCGCCTTGTGGCCTTATAGGTTGAAGTACTACGTGTGGCGCGATCTACTTGGCTTAGGAGTAGCGGCGTTTGGAAGTACTTGGGCGTTTTGCTATTAGTCGATACTCGTCGCGAGGTATGTGAACCTCTTCGCATCTCTTCTGGCATGATATGTGTGAACTATGTAATGCGGTGAGCGTCGTGTGCTAAATGTATTTGATTGGTTTAGAACATAAAGTGATATAACGGCTTTATGGGAAGTTGGTTATAATGACTTTATGTAGGAAGAAAATACTTGTGGTTTTAAAAGGTAAGCGATTTGAACTATAAGCGGCGTTATGTGATAATAAAGGACTTGAAGTATTTCAAAAGATTTTTGAATCATTTTGAAAGAAGCGTAATACTTGGGTTTTGAAAACTTAAGAGTTATACTAGCTTTATGGGAAGTTAGGTATAGCGGCTTAAGAATGTTTTCTTGATTTGAAATCGAATCTGTATCGACAAACCAACTGCGGCGTTAATAAAGAAATGTTTTGATTAATGAAGTATTAATAAAACCGGTGAAACTTCCGTCTGCATAGAAGCTAAGATGAGACAAAATGATATTTCTAGATCATGGCTTTTGTAATAAGATTGTTATAAACAAGAATATTGTAACGACCGTTAGGGGCCCGTTCTTTGTGCCTTACCGGGCACCTAGTGACCTGACATCAGTGTCAGTGAACATAAAGACAATACATGAAACCGATGTAAAATGGCGGTGAAATAAGAAACAGACTAACCAAAGCGGTTACCTTGGTATATATATAAATAGCAATTCGACGATTCTACAACCTCTTACAAATTACACCAGCGATTACTACAGACCTAAGAAATGATCGACAATAATGGCGGGGCGGGGCCCGTAAACCCACGAATGTAAACTTACTACGACGGACTATACGTGATAAGCCTCGGGAAAGCGGAGCTTCCCGTGGCGTGATCCTAGAGCGAGGATCGGCGGCGGTGTACCTTTACTGCGGCATGAGCGGCCCGAAGGAGGTCGATCTGTGATGCAGAGTATGTGAAACGAAAATAAATCGTAAATGAAATCATAGTAGTCTATATAAAGCAGGAGACATGTATGATAAGCAAACTACAGTTCACAATAAATATGCAGTCATGTCAAGTCAGGGACTCACGCCCTCAAAGTTATCACAATAAAACCGTGCGGGGTAAGTGCGAAGGCATAGCCGAGCTACTAAGACCAGCGGTACCAAAAATACCACAAGCGTATCCGAGGTCTTTCTGGGCCGCACCACGTAATCGAAGGCGGCCTCGCCCGCAATATCAATGTCGCGTCTATCCACAGAACTCTCGCGACTCATAGGTCACACGGACCGCGTGAGGTATTCCTCGAATCATGGTCCCCGACCGTCGGTATACCGCGTCGGCGGCTAACCCTCGGTATCTGCCTAGGCTCCGCGACCGCATAGTCTCAAAAGACCGCATAGTCTCAGCGGACCGCATAGGAATCCCGCATCGGGCTAAACACCGGAATGATCAATCCTGGAGCTACGCGCTCCGCGTAGTCACGAGGACGCATAGGCGTAAAGACCGCATCAGGGTGGCAAGCCCTCGGTATAATAAGTCAAAGGGTATGTGATACAATACGTTACTAGCAGACTTAACGTTTAACAACGTAAGCACAACAATAATAACCCCTTACATAATAATCACAAGATACTAACACGCGTAGCATCCTAACATGCTTACTCGTCAAATCAACAAGAAAGTATTACAAGGCTATCACAAACCAATACAATCAAGTTATTCACACAAGGTACTTTCTACTAACAAGTTGAATTTATCCCCAAAGTACTTACATTAAATCTTTAAAAGATACGTTACTTCACAAAAATCACACAATACGTAGTATATAAAAATAGAGTGATTATCTTTTTCAAAGTAAATCAATTACTTCTCTTTGTAAAATCAAGTAGCAACATTCTTTTCCAATGTTCAAGTTTGCCTAATTTCAATGTTCAAGTTTGCCTAATTTCCGATGTTCAAGTTTCTCATTTTAGAAAGGTTTAAGTAGTTCATAGTCTTATTCATTTAAGAATATAATTCTCCTTTAAACAATGTGAAACCTAAGCCTTATATGTGAGTAGGATATTCTTGTTTATAACAATCTTATTCTGATAGTGATCTAGGAAATATCATTTTGTCTCGTCTTAGCTTCTATGCGGATGGAAGTTTCTCTTGGTTTTAATAATACTTAATTAGTCAAAACATTTCCTTTTAATGTATTTGAAGTGGTTTGTCGATACACGTTCGATTTCGAAATCGGTAAAACATTCTTAAGCACGTTATACCTAACTTCCCGTAAAGCTAGTATAACTCTTAAGTTTTCAAAAACCAAGTATTACTTCTTCTTTCAAAATGATTCAAAAATCTTTTGAAATACTTCAAGTTCTTTATTAATACATAACAAGCCAGTTATAGTTCAAATCAGTTACCTTTTAAAAACCACCTGTATTTTCTTACCAACATAAAGTGTTATAACCAACTTCATAAGCCGTTATAACACTTTATGTTTTACATAATCAAATACATTTGCACTGTTACGTCTGCCGTACTACATAGTTCACACATATCATGCTAGAAGAGATAGGAAGAGGTTCGCATACCTCGCGGCCAGTATCGACTAATAGCAAAATGCTCAGTACCTCACCGTCGGCTACTCCTTGGCGGTAGATCGCGCCACGTAGTACTTCAACCTATAAGGCCACAGTGACTTATTAACATTTAGGTCTAACAGTAGAACATTACAGAAAATTGGCGGCGCCTCCCACCCCGTGACAGCGTAAATCTCCTCTCTGTCGGTAGGCTGCAAGCCAACCGGGGGTTATACATCTAACCCTAACAGTACAATTCTACTCCACGGTACTACTACACAGTCTCTTTATGTCTGACTATGTAAAAGCAGTTTAGTACTCTTTCTTGAAAGGTTTCTTATTATTGGGCTTAAGTCCAAAGACATTGCCGACAACGGCGTTCGATTCTATATATACAGTATACTTGACTATATAGTCTAACAATCATGTAATTTCCAATTACAATAGAGGACAAGATATTTACCTCGATAAGCCCATAATTATCCGAGTATAAAGTCGATCTGGGCAATCGTTTAGCTCGACTCCGGGCGCTCCAACCCGCTCCAAACTACCCTTAGAAGTTCTAACCAACTTCTACATACTACTCCAACTAACCATGGAGATTTTCCTTAGGGTTTCGGTTGGTGACTGACGGTAAGTATAATAGTATTTCTGGGCTTTTCGTATAGGTATAACCTTAGAATACAACAAGGTATATGGCTAAGGTAATTTGGGCATTATAACAATACTTTGAGAGTATTTCTACCAAGAGGGGGGTATTATACGAAAACAACTAGGCTGGGGTACCCAGCTAGCACCCGAGGAGGGTGTATACCCCTCGGCCTACCCCACTCGGGGGGGGAACTCTCGGCCACGGGGGAGGGGGAAGGCTTTTGGACGAGAACCACAAGAAGGGAGAGGGAGGGATTTTAACACTTAGAAGATTTTAGGATGAAGAAAGTCTTGACATAGAGTGGTATTTATAGGCCAACCAATGGCCAACCAATGGCCAATCATGCCAAGTGCAAGGCAAGTGTAGGGCGAGATCTTGCCAAGTGCCCTTAACCAACTAACACACAAATATCCTACCAACTAAAGCCATTCCAATCGGCCACAATAACGCCTCACATCCGTCGATTGGAGGGTGACAAGTGTCGCCTCCGTTGGTCCAAAATGTTTCGTCTCTCGGAAAAATCCATAAAAATAAAATATGGCATAGCGGAAATTCCCATCTGAAAGTGAAAGCGTTTGCGGCGACTCTAACGGGTGTTGTGCACAAAATTAAATCGGCGAGCCTACTTGAAGTTCGAAATTTCCTACGTGCGTCCTGCGTACATACTGAAATACGGTATAACATTCTCCTCGCCAGAAACATGCGTCGAATGTTCCTTCTAAGTCTTAAAACAAGCGCGCCCGGTATAGTCCTCATTTGCTATACTTACGAAAACAATCACGCCCGCAGCGTAGCCACGGAACCAACTTGCGCCAAAAAATACTTACCTCGAGTCCACGAGGACACACCTCTAACATCACAAACGCTCCCATCGAGGGTCTAAATATAATTCCTTCGTACTTTCTCCATACAAAAGAAATGATCACATCTACGCTTCGCCATACACGCTCGACAGCTTCCCTTACGTGTCGTACCGCTTCTCGTACACTCGAATTCTTACCACATGATACCACTTTTGTCACTTTGCGGCATAAACCTTCCGAGCAACCCGACAAATGATGCCGGATGCGTGCGATCAACTGCGGCTATCGTGCGCGAACTCTTGATCTTTGCTTGGTTTAAAACTCGGGGTTACTATCTCTAGCGGGTCATCATTAGCGAGAACACTGCGGATGGATTTCGATACTTCCGATCATAACAATACGAAAAGGCCAGGACGTCTTGCCTCTAAGTCGGACGGCAAGAACTAACATATAGGCAACCTGGCCTATTCTTCACATGAACTCAAAAAAGGGCCCAAAGTAACTCGGGCTAAGTTCCCTCTGTTTTTCCAAAACTCGTCACCTATCGGGGTGGTACCTTGAAGACCGACCGTCGGCTTTGAACTCTAAGCGTCGTCGCCGATCATCCGCCACGATTTCCCACAGTGCGGAACTTCTTCTAGACAAGCTTACCACTATCCACGGTCTTTGGAACAAGCTGAACAATGTCGAACCTTGCCAACATCGAACCAATCGGCCGTGACTTACACTTCGCCCTTACAAGGCTTCGTAAGGCGACATCCGAACACGAAATGGTAGCTTAAGCGCTCCTCTGCAGGAGACAACAATCCCGCAACTACCCGCGAAATCCGCGCGCGGCGGGTGAATGCGATTCGAGACTACTTTGAGTTCTTAACCTTGCTGGTAAAACTTCCGGAAACAAAACAGCCGTAACACAGGCTCCGGTATGCGCCATAAGGTGAAGGTAGGCACCGATGCAGCCTTACAACCTTTTTGATAACTCAACACGGTAGAGTAGCGGTCACGAAAAACACGATGGGCTGCCCCATCGGCCCGACCATGGTCGAATCGTCCACGAACTTCGTCGGGTTAACTAAACTTGGGCCTAACACCCTCGTGATCCCACCACCGGTGAGCACCACAAACTGACCCCAGCAACAAGCGGGTTGCGGGTTGACCCAATCGCGGCCTCAACCCGACGGCGGCCGCGCGCCAATACTAGCTCCAGAAGGAAAACTCTCGCTAATCACGTTCACGAAAACCTAGCGGTCTTCTTAGCTCAACTACCTCTTTCATTTCACGCTACTCGGGACTTATCCACAAACATAGCTCGCGTGCACTATGCACTCCTATAAGGATCAAACATAACACTACACCTTTGCGAGATGGCCTTACCTCAAGGTCTGCGTATAAAGCTCTAAGGCTCACTTTCTCTATCCCTCAACATCTTACTCGGTTAAACAACCATGATCTAATCAAAACTAACACCTTTGCTATCGAGAACATGCACTTAAGGTATACTCGCTTTGATCACATAAACAAAACTCTAGAGGTTAAAGATATACTGTAACTCTTGTTTCACTCCTTAATCGTTCTAATCAAGCACTGCCCGTGAGTATGCCGTGAGGAGATGACAAACTACCGCGATCACGAAGGCTAAGTCCTCCTTACTAGGACACTCTTTCGACATTAGACCACGGCGGTCATAGGTCTGACAAGTACCCGACTAAAAGGCGACATTCCGGGATGGCGTGCATCTGTAATGAGCGGAAGCCACGGAGTTCGGCAACTCCTGCACACCCGAGCGTCACGAAATTCGTGGAAGACCACTCTGCTGGTGGATGTGCATAATCAAATCTCTGTGGTGAGGTGACTCGCCTCGAAAGTTACCAAAGGACCTTCTGCTCACGGCCTCTTACATTTGTCCTTCGTTAACGCGTCGATCTCTACGTTTCTCGGCTGCTGCGCGTAAGCCGTGCAGGCCATGCTCGAGCCTAGCGAAGGATTACCCGCACAACCTTCTCGTAGGTAGTCATCAAGACTCGCGATACATCGGTATACTCTCAGGTAGCCAAAACCATAGCTAGTAACGGTCGCCTCTTTGCGATCTATATTCATTGTTCCGATCGTGGAACAGAAGATTCAAATATCATGGCGCGAGGAGCTGCGCGCCGTGCTAAACTTTACTGGGGATAGTGATGTCGCCAAAATCCCCGAATGAAGCACCTAACTCAGGTGATGATTGGGCCTATGCCCTCGTAACCCTCTGGACTCTACTCGCAGCTCCCTCGGTACCTTGCCTCACGGGCGGGTTGCCTCTGGCGGAGGCATAGCGGTAAGGAAAGAAATACGTTTAGAGGTCCAACTTACAACACTCTAAGGCACGATCTCGAGTGAGAAGAATGAAACCAATCCTAAATACCCTATAGCCTCACGATTATTGGTGTGGTGCACAACAGATAATCGAACTCTTGCGGATGCGATGCAGACACTTTCCGAGAGATTAAGCGCTCGATACCACTTTTGTAACGACCCGTTCGGGGCGTTCAGTGCCTTACCGGGCACCCTGGTGACACAACATCGAGTGTCGGAACATAAAGACAATACATGAAACCAATGTAAAATGACGGTGAAATAAGAAAACGGACTAACCAAAAGCGGTTACGCCCGGTATATATAAATAGCAATTGACGATTCTGACCCTCACAAATTCTGCCACAGCGGTACTCTGGACCTCTAAGAAATGATCGACAATAATGGCGGGACGGGGCCCAGCCAAACCACGAATGTAAACACTTACTACGGCGGACTATACGGCTGATAAGCCTCGGAGAAGCGGAGCTTCCCAAAAGCTGACTGTGATCCTAAGGCGAGGATCAACGGCGGTGTACCTTTACTGCGGCATGAACGCGGCCCCGAAGGAGGTCGATCTAAGTGCAGAGTATGTGAAAGCGAAAATAAATCACGTAAATGAAATCATAGTAGTACATATAAAGCAGAGACATGTATGATAACCAAACTACAGTTCCACAATAAATAGCGATCATGTCAAGTCGGGGACTCGCGCCTCAAAGTTATCACAATAAAACCGTGCGGGGTAAATGCGAAGGCATAGCCGACTACTAAGACCAGCAGTACCAAAAATACCACAAGCGTATCCGAGGTCTTTCTAGACCGCACCACGTGATCGGCGGCCTACGCGCAATATCAATGTCTTGGCGTCTATCCACGGAACTCTCGCGACTCGCATAGGTCACACACGGACCCGCGTGAGGTATTCCTCGAATCATGGTCCCGAACCGCTGAGGTATACCGCGTGAAGGCGGCTAACCTCGGTATCTGCCTGGGCTCCGCGACCAGCATAGTCTCAAAAGAGCGCATAGTCTCAACGGACCGCATAGGAATCCCCGCGTCGGGCTAAACACCGAATGATCAATCACGGAGCTACCGCACTCGCGTAGTCACGAGGACCGTAGGCGTAAAGACCGCATCAAGGGTGGCAAGCCCTCGGTATAATAAGTCAAAGGGGTATGTGATACAATAACCGTTACAACGGGCTTAACGTTTAACAACGTAAGCACAACAATAATAACCCCCTTACATAATAATCACAAGATACTAACACACGTAGCATCCTAACATGCTTACTCATCAAATCAACAAGAAAGTATTACAAGGCTATCACAAACCAATACAATCAAGTTATTCACACAAGGTACTTTCTACTAACAAGTTCGGGTACCTATCCCCAAAGTACTTCATACATTAAATCTTTAAAAGATACGTTACTTCACAAAAATCACACAATAACCGTAGTATATAAAAATAGAGTGATTATCTTTTTCAAAGTAAATCAATTACTTCTCTTTGTAAAATCAAGTAGCAACATTCTTTTCGATGTTCAAGTTTGCCTAATTTCCAATGTTCAAGTTTGCCTAATTTCGATGTTCAAGTTTCTCATTTTAGAAAGGTTTAGTAGTTCATAGTCTTATTCATTTAAGAATATAATTCTCCTTTAAACAATCGAGAAACCTAAGCCTTATATGTGAGTAGGATATTCTTGTTTATAACAATCTTATTCTGTAGTGATTTAGTAAATATCATTTTGTCTCATCTTATCTTATATGCAGATGGAAGTTTCTCACGATTTTAATAATACTTAATTAGTCAAAACATTTCCTTTTAATGTATTTGCGGTGGTTTGTCGATACACATTACGATTTCAAATCGGTTAAAACAATCTTAAGCCGTTATACCTAACTTCCCATAAAGCTAGTATAACTCTTAAGTTTTCAAAAACCAAGTATTACTTCTTCTTTCAAAATGATTCAAAATCTTTTGAAATACTTCAAGTTCTTTATTAATACATAACAAGCGATTATAGTTCAAATCGGTTACCTTTTAAAAACCACATGTATTTTCTTACCAACATAAAACATTATAACCAACTTCCATAAAGCGTTATAACACTTTATGTTTTACACCAATCAAATACATTTGCTTTTATCGTCACCGTACTACATAGTTCACACATATCATGCTAGAAGAGATAGGAAGAGGTTCACATACCTCGCGACAGTATCGACTAATAGCAAAATGCTCAGTACCTCAAACCGTCGGCTACTCCTTAGCCGAGTAGATCGCGCCACACGTAGTACTTCAACCTATAAGGCCACAAGGCGCTTATTAACATTTAGGTCTAACCGTAGAACATTCTACAGAAAATTCGGCAGCACCTCCCCCCCCCCGCAACAGCGTAAATCTCCTCCTCTATCGAGGCCGGCTACCAAGCCAACCAGGGGGGGGGTTATACATCTAACCCTAACGGGTACAATTCTACTCCACGGTACTACTACACAAGTCTACTGTAATACTGACCTATGTAAAAAGCAGTTTAGTACTGCGTCTTGAAAAGGTTTCTTATTATTCAGGCTTAAGTCCAAAGACATTGCCGACAACAACGTTCAGTTCTATATATACAGTATACTTCAACTATATAGTCTAACAATCATGTAATTTCCAATTACAATAGAGGGACAAGATATTTACCTCGATAAGCCCATAATTATCCGAGTATAAAGTCGATCCTGGGCAATCGTTTAGCTCCAACTCCGTGCGCTCCAACCCGCTCCAAACTACCCTTAGAAGTTCTAACCAACTTACATACTACTCCGACTAACCATGGAGATTTTCCTTAGGGTTTCGGTTGGTATTGATAGTAAGTATAATAGTATTTACGGGCTTTTCGTATAGGTATAACCTTAGAATACAACAAGGTATATGGCTAAGGTAATTTGGGCATTATAACAATACTTTGAGTATTTCTACCAAGAGGGGTATTATCTGAAAACAACTAGGCTAGGGGTACCACGGCTAGCACCCTAGGAGGGGGTGTATACCCTCGGCCTACCAGCTAGGGAACTCTCGGCGAGGGGAGGAAGGCTTTTGGACGAGAACCACAAGAAGGGAGAGGGAGGATTTTAACACTTAGAAGATTTTAGGATGAAGAAAGTCTTCAACATAGAGTGGTATTTATAGGCCAACCAATGGCCAACCAATGGCCAAGATCATGCCAAGTGCAAGGCAAGTGTAGGGCCAAGATCTTGCCAAGTGCCCCTTGACCAACTAACACACAAATATCCTACCAACTAAAGCCATTCCAATCGGCCACAATAACGCCTCACATCCATCAATTGGAGGGTGACAAGTGTCGCCCTCCCGTTGGTCCAAAATGTTTCGTCTCTCGGAAAAATCCGCAAAAATAAAATATGGCATACGGAAATTCCCATACGAAAGTGGAAAGCGTTTCACTAAAAACGACTCTAACCGTGTTGTGCACAAAATTAAATCGGCCAAGCCTACTTGAAGTTCGAAATTTCCTACGTACGTCCCTGCGTACATACTCTGGAAATACGGGGTATAACAAATATCCTACTCACACATAAGGCTTATGTTTCTTAGATGGTTTAAAAGAGAATTATATTCTTAAATGAATAAGACTATGAACGACGAATCCTTTCTAAAATAAGAAACGTGAACATTTGAAATTAGGCAAACTTGGACGTTTGGAAAATAATGTTGTTACTTGATTTTACAAAGGTAAGTGTTTTGGTTTACTTAAAAAATGATCGCTCTATTTTTATACTACGGGTATTGCGTGACTTATGGGAAAGAAGCGGATCTTTTAAAGATTTAATGTGTGAAGTACTTTGGGGATAGATACCCAAACTTGTTAGTAGAAAGTACCTTGTGTGAATAACTTTATTGTATTGGTTTGTGATAGTCTCGTAATACTTTCTTGTTGATTTGATAAGTAAACATGTTAGGATGCTACGTGTGATTAGTATCTTGTGATTATTATGTAAGGGGGTCACTCTTGTTGTGCTTACGTTGTCAAACGTTAAGCCCGTTGTACTGTTATTATATCACATACCCCCTTGACTTGCTATACCGAGGGCTTGCCACCCTTGATGCGGGTCTATACGGCCTATGCGGTCCTTGTGACTATGCGGAGTTGCGGGAGCTCCAGGATTGATCATTCCGGGTGTTTAGCCTGATGCGGGGGATGCCCTATGCGGTCTTTGAGGACTATCACGGTCTTTGAGGACTATGCGGGCTGCGGGAGCCTAGGTGGATACCGGGGTTAAGCGCCCTCGATGCGAGGTATACCTCGAGCGATGCAGGACCGTGATTCGAGAATACCTCATGCGGTCTGTGTGACCTATCACGGCTGCGGTAGTTCGAGGATAGACGCGCACATTGATACCTTTGAGCGAGTGGCGGCCGATCATGTGGTGCGGTGCAGAAGACCTCGTGATGCAGTTTATGGTATTTTGTTTGTCTTGCGGTCTTAGTAGTCGGCTACGCCTTCGCACTTACCCGCAGTTCTATTGTGATGACTTGAGGGCGTGAGTCCCTGACTTGACATGACTGTTTATTTATTGTGAACTGTAGTTTGGTTATCATACATGTCTCCTGCTTTATATAGACTACTATGATTTCATTCTGATATTTATTTGATTTCACATACTCGGTACTTGTCTTGACCTCTTGAGCTGCGTTCATGCCGCGGTAAAGTACACGATCGTTGATCCTCGCTCTTAGGGTCACGATTCGGCATTTGGAAAGCTCCGTTTCTCCGAGGCTTATCTTGGTATAGTCCCCTGTTGTGGTAGGTGCTTACATTCGAGGTATGGCGAAGGCCCCGTCGTTGTTGTCATATTATTCGTAAGTGCAGTAGTCTTGTTGTGGGCGAGTGGTAGAAAGGGATTGTTATACCGTATTTCCAGTGTATGCGTGAGTGTGTGCGTATTATAATTTGAGCCTTAAAGTAGGCTAGTTTCGAAATTTGTACACAAGTGCGAAAGGAGTCGTTTTTAAACCAACGTTTCCACGACTTTCGTAGGGAATTTCCGGCTATGTCATTTTTAATTTTTGCGGATTTTTCAGAGACGAAACATTTTGGACCAACAAGAGGCGACACTTGGCACCCTCTCATTGGTGAGTGTTGGGCGGTTTGGGCGATTTGGGTGAGTGGGAGTAGGTAGGATATTTTGTGTTGTTTGGTGTGGTAGATGGATAAGGTGTACTTGGGTGAATCTTGGCCTTACACTTGTGTAGCACTTGGCTTAATCTTGGCCATTGGTTGGCCATTGGTTGGCCTATAAATACCACCCTAAGTTGAAGACTTCTTCATCCAAAAATATTTCCTAAGTGTTTAAGCCTTCCTCCCCTCTCTTGTGGTGTTCTCGTCCTAGTCTCCCTCCCCCTTTGCAGAGCCCTCCCCTTGTGAAGGCCTTGTTGGTAGAGTAACCCTCTCCCCTAGCCTAGTTGTCTCGTATAAATACCCCTTGTTGTGGTATAGAAATACTCTCTAGTATTGTTATAATGTCCAAATACCTTGGCCCCAAATACTTTGTAGTATTCCCAAGGTTACACTTATACAAGCCCAGAAAATACCGTTATATTTTCCCTCAGTCACTAAAACGAAACCCTAAGGAAATCTTCACCCGTTGTTGAAGTTGTAAGTAGAAGTTGGTTAGAACTTCTAAGGGTAGTTTGCGGGTTGGAGCGCGGAGTTGGAGCTAAACCTTGCTCAAAGTCGACTTTAAACTAGGATAATTTTGGGCTTATCGAGGTAAATATCTTGTCCCCCTATTGTAATTGGAAATTACATAAGTGTTGAATATATAGTTGTTGTATACTATATATAGAAGTGAACTTAGTATTGTGGCAATGTCTTTTGACTTAAGCCTGAAGAATGAAGAATTGAACATTAATCACATAGAAGTTTAATAAAGAGAAGAACTGAACTGTAATTACCTAGGGCGTATTCTGATGAACTTATGTAGCATTCTTGTGTAGTAGAATTGTGCGCGTGCGGTTAGGCGTGTTAACCCCCGGGTTGGCTTGGTAGCCGACCTCGATAAAGGAGGAGATTTTCGCTGTTGCGGGAGAGTCTTTGCGAATTTTACGTAGATTATGGAACGTTGAGATCTAGATGTTAATAAGCGCCTTGTGGCCTTATAGGTTGAAGTACTACGTGTGGAGTGATCCACTTGGCTTAGGAGTAGCCGTGGTTTGAGGTACTTGGAGCGTTTTGCTATTAGTCGACAATCGTCGCGAGGTATGTGAACCTCTTCTATCTCTTCTAGCATGATATGTGTGTAACTATGTAGTGCGGTAGGCATACGTGTGTTTAATGTATTTGATTGGTTTGAAACATAAAGTGTTATAACGGCTTTATGGGAAGTTGGTTATAACAGCTTTGTGTAGGTAAGAAAATACTTTGTGGTTTTAAAAGGTAACTGGTGTGAATTATAACTGGCTTGTTATAATAAAGAAACTTGATGTATTTCAAAAGATTTATAAATCGTTTTGAAGGAGAGTAACACTTGGTTTTAAAGGTTTTAAAAAGAGTTATACTAGCTTTATGGGAGTTAGGTATAATGTCTTAAGAGAGGTAAAGAAAATGGTTTCTTGATGTTAGAAGTTAAGAGACTTGATCTTATAAGATAAGAGACTTAACTTATTTGTTTTAATGTGGATGTTTGTGTGAAACCTCATTCGTGAGTAATGAGTACTTGGTTTTATTTAAAGGGATAATGTTTTACTGATTTCGGAAATCAGAATGTGTATCGACAGACCACTGCAGCGTTAATAAAGGAAAATGTATTTAATAATGAAGTATCGTATTAAAACGAGTAGAAACATACATCTGCATAGAAACTAATATTAGACAAAATGATATTACATTTTCTATATCATGTCTGCTGTAATAAGAATTTTGTAAACAAGAATAACATACTCTCACGTAAGACATATATTACTCAATTGTTCTAAAAGGAATTAAGTGATTAAGTTTATGAACTATGAAACCATTTGAAAATGAGAAGCTTGAGTAATTGAAACTAGGCAACCGAACTTAGGAAAGAATGTTGTTACTTGATTTTGAAAAGGAATGTGGGTTGGTCATTCTAATACTACGTATCGGGTGACTTTTATAAAAGTAATGGATCTCTTTTAAAAGAATTTAACGTCGTAGTACTTTAGGAGTTAAAACCGGATTTTGTCATAAAATGAAAGTACTTTGAGTTGTGTATAACTTGCCTATGCTTGTTGTTGTGAAACTTGCCTATGCTTGTTGTTGTGAAACTTGCCTATGCTTGTTGTGATAGCCTTTGTTGTGCAAAGCGTTGTATTTCTGTGTTAGTCTCTCGATGGAGGGTCGGTTGACTGGTTGAGAACTTACTTGGACGCGTCTGCGGTGACGAGAAATTCCGCAGTGCGTTCTCGCTGATAGTATTATTGTTGTTAATCGCTTTGGACATCGACACGATCGTGGCGCAGGTATGCTTCCATTTTGGTTGAGGTCTTGTGGTTAATCGCTTTGGATATATCGGCACGATCGTGGCGCGCGGGTATGTTTCCATTTGATTATCGCCGTGATTTCCTTTTGGACATCGCGACCGCGATCGTAGCGCGCGGGTATCGTCCATTTGGAATCTTTGTCTATTGTTTCCTGGACATCTCGACCACGATGCGTAGCGCTGCGGGTATCGTCCATTTGGAATGTTGTCTTATTGTTTCCCTTTGGACATCTCGACACGATCGTAGCGCAGGTATGCTTCCATTTGGATTCTTTGTCTTGTTGTTATCATATCATAAATGCCGTGGTGAGAAAGGTATTCCACGCATGATTGATGTTGTGGCGTGAGACCACGACTTGATATAATCGTTATATGTTGTGTCTGTAGTTTGGCTATCATACATGTCTCTGCTGTATAGTGTTATGATTTCATTTACTGATATTATCTGATTCACATACTTAGTACTGTTATCGACCTCCTTGAGGCTGCGTTCTACGCGGTAGAGGTACATCGGTCGTGGATCCCCGCTCTTAGGATCTCATTTCAGCGCGTTGGAAAGCTCCGTCCCTTCGGAGGCTTATCTTTGGTATGTTTCCCTGAGTTGTAGGTTCTTGTACATTCAGGGGTATGGCGGGGCCCTGTCCCGTCATAGTTGCTGTAAATCTTAAGTGCAGCCTTTGTTGTGGCGGGGTTTGTAAAGGATAATGTTCGTTTTTATGTATATATCAAGGCAACTGTTTGGTTGGCCTGTTTATTTATTATGTCTCTCATTTCATGTTTAAAGTTTTATTTCCGCTGGTTTTCTCTGATGTTGTATCACTAGGGTGCCCGGGGTAAGGCACGATCCGCCCGAATTCGGGGTGTGTGAGGATATCGCTCAAAATTGTTATTTATATATATACTGACGGTAACCGTTTTGGTTAGCTTGTCTTCTTATTTCACTGTCTTATTACATTGGTTTCATGTATTGACTTTATGTTCCGCTGATTACTCTGATGTTGTATCACTAGGTGCGGGGTAAGGCACGATCCACGAACCGGGGTCGTGACAAAAGTGGTATCGAGCGGTTAATCCTCGGAAAGTGTCTGCACCGTATCGATGAAGTCTTGATTATCGGTGTGTTGTGCACCACACCAATAATCGAGAGGCTATAGGATATTTAGGATTGGTTTCTATTCTTCTCACTCGAGATCGTGCCTTAGGCGGTGTTGTAAGTTGGACCCTCTCACGTATTTCTTTCCCTTACCGCATTATGCCTCGCGTAGGGCAACCCGCCCAAGAGGCAAGCGATCGAGGAAGGCTGCGAGTAGAGTTGAGAGAGGTTACGTGGGCAGACCAATCATCACCTAGAGTAGTGCTTCATTCGGGAGTTCTGCGACGTCGCTGCCCCACAGAGTTTAGACATGCGGCGCGATTCCTCTGCGACCATGATATTTGAACCTTCGGTTCCACGGCCAAAGCAGAATATAGATTTCAGGAGGCGACCACATTACTAACTATGGATTTGACTACCGAGAGTATACCGTTGTATCGCAAGTCTTGATGACTACCAGAGAAGATTGTGCAAGAGTAATCCTTGATTAGGCTTGAGCATGGCCATGCAGGCTTACGCGCGGCCGAGAACGTAGAGATTGGGTTAACGAAGGACAACGAAGAGGCCGAGCGGCAGGTCCTTTGGTAACTTTCGAGCAGTCGTCTCACCGCCAGAGTAGGTTATGCACATCCACCAGTGCAGAGTGGTCTTCCACGGGGTTCAGGACGTTCGGGTTATGAAGGAGTTGGTCAGAACTCCAGGGCTTCCGGTTCACAATGTGACAGACGTCATCCCGGGGAATGTCGTCTTTTAGTTGGTACTTGTTGTACTATGACCGTCGAGTGCAGTGTCGAAGAGTGTCCTTGTAGGAGGACTTAGCCTTGAGATCGGTGGGTAGTTTGTCATCTTCCTTAGCTATACGCCTGCAGGCAGGTTTGTTTAGAACGACTAAGGGGAGTGAAGCAGTAGATATAGATATATCTTTAACCCTCTAGAGTTTTGTTTATGTGATAAGGTGAGTATACCTTAAGTGCTATGTTCTGATAGCAGTGTGTTGGTTAGTTAACCAAGTAAGATTCGGG
Source organism: Przewalskia tangutica (assembly GCA_029844215.1). Lineage (NCBI taxonomy): Eukaryota > Viridiplantae > Streptophyta > Magnoliopsida > Solanales > Solanaceae > Przewalskia > Przewalskia tangutica. The sequence continues at coordinate 134,171 of JAQGDG010000403.1, forward strand.
GGAATAGAGAAGGTGTGAACCTTAGAGTTTTGTTACGTAGAGACCTTAGAGGTAAGGTCATCTAGAGTAAAAGACGTGGGTATGTTGATCCTTATCGGGGTGCCTAGTGCGTGAGCGATGGTTGTGAGATAAGTCCCAGTAGTGTGGGATGAAGAGGGTAGTTGAGCTAAGAAGACCGCTAGGTTTTCGTAACGTGTTTAGTGAGATTGTTCCCCGGGAGCTAGTATTGTGCGCGTTGCCGGTGGGTTGAGGCCGTTGCGGGTCAACCCGCGGTAGGTTTGGTGGTGGGGTCGGGTTGTGGTGGTCCGCCGTGTTAGGGTTGTGAGGGTGTTAGGCCCAAGTTTAGTTAACCAGCGACTGAGTTCGTGGACGCGTTCGACCCGGTGGTCGGGCGATGGGCAGCCCATCGTGTTCTTGGTCGAGACCATTCACTCAGCGGTGTTGATTTATCGAAAGGTTGTAAGGCTGCACGGTGCCTACCTTCACCTTATGACGCAAGTGGAGCCCAAATTCTGGCTGTTTTGTTTTGGAAGTTTTACGGGCAAGATTAAGAACTCGGTGAGTTTGAGATCGCATTCGCCCTCGGGCGTTGTTTGGATTTCAGGGTAGTTGTAGGGATTGTTGTCTCTGTGGAGGAGTGTTTAAGCTACCGATTCGGTGTTCGGATGTCGCCTTTGAAACCTTGTAGGGGCGAAGTGTAAGTTGTCGGTCGATTGGTTCGATGTTGGCAAGGTTCGGATAGTTGGTTGAGCTTGTTCCAAGAAATTGTGGGTAGTGAAGCTTGTCTAGAAGAGGTTACAGCTCGGAGATATCGTGCGGATAATCGGCGACGACGCTTAGAGTTCAGTTGGACGGTCGGTCCTTGAAGGTACCACCGGTTAGGGTGTGACGAGTTGTGGAAAAAGCGAGAACTTAGCCCGAGTTACTTTGGGCCTTTGTGAGTTCATGTGAAGAATAGGCGGGTTGCCTATATGTTAGCATTTGCCGTCCGACTTAGGAGGAAGGGCGTCCGATCTTTCGTATTGTTATGTTCGGAAAGTATCGAAGATCCATCCGAATGTTCCCGATTAATGATGACCACGTTAGAGATAGTAACCCGAGTTTTGGATACTAAGCGATATCGAAATGTGGTAATAATTCGAGTGTCACGGCCGGTGATCATGGCGGCCGGTACCATGTGTTGGGTCGTCGGAGCAAGGCTCGCGACAAAGTGACAAAGTAGTATTATTTGTGGTGATGTTAGAGGTGTTTCCTCGTGGACTTAGATGTAAGTATTGTGCGCAGTTGTTTCTGTGGCCATGTGTGGCAGGTTTGTTCTCGTAAGTATAGTAGTGAAGACTATACTGGCGCGCGTTTGTTGTGAGACTTAGAAGGAACATTCGGGACGAATGTTTCTAAGGAGGGGAGAATGTTATACCCCGTATTTCCAGAGTATGTACGCGAGGACGTACGTAGGAAATTTCGAACTTCAAGTAAGGCTTGGCCGAATTAATGTTTGTTCACAACACCCGTTTGGAGTCGTTTTTCGACGAAACGTTTTCCACGACTTTTCGTAGGGGAATTTCCGGCTATGTCATTTTTAATTTTTGCGGATTTTTCCGAGAGACGAAACATTTTGGACCAACAAGAGGGCGCCACTTGGCACCCTCTCATTGGTGGACTTGAAACGTCCTTAGGACGAAATGGACAAGGGTGGAGCACGTTTTTTGTGCCTTTGAAAAGTCAAGGGTTGGTAGGATATTTGTGTTTGGTAAATCCTAGCCCTACACTTGCCTAACACATGGATTGATCTTGGCCTTTGGTTGGCCATCCCTTGACCTATAAATACCCCCTTAAGGTTGAAGACTTCTTCATCCAAAATGCCTAAGTCTTGAGAGCCTTCTCCCTCCCCTTTGTGTGAGTTGGCCAGAGAGCACCCCCTCTGTGGTGCTAGCCGAGTGTACCTCCCCTCGGCGAGTACCCCACAGTGGGGTAGGCGTAGAGAGGTATACACCCCCTAGCCTAGTTGTTTTCGTATAATACCCCCCTTTGTGGTATAGAAATACTCTCCAAAGTATTGTTATAATGGCTATTACCTTAGCCTTATACCTTGTAGTATTCTAAGGTTATACCTATACGAAAAGCCCAGAAATACTATTATACCTTCCTTCAGTCACTAAACGAAACCCTAAGGAAAATCTCCATTGTTGGTTGGAGTATTATTAAGAAGTTGAGTAGAACTTCTAAGGGTTATTTGGAGCGGGTTGGAGCACTTATAGGAGCGAAACATTGCTAAGGATCGACTTTTAACTCGGATAATTATGGGCTTATCGAGGTAATTATCTTGTCCCCCTATTGTAATTGGATATTACATGTTGTTAGAATATATAGTTGAAGTATACTATATATAGAACTGAACGTAGTTAGTTGGCAATGTCTTTTGACTTAAGCCTGAAGAATAAAGAACTGAACTGAACTGTAATTACATAGGACTGTATTACAGTAGACTTGTGTAGTGGTACTGTGGAGTAGAATTGTACACGTCCGGTTAGACGTGTAGAACCCCCCCCTGGTTGGCTTGATAGCCGGCCTCGATAGAGGAGGAGATTTACGCTGTGGCGGGAGGTCTTTGCCAATTTTACGCAGAATGATCTACGATAAGATCTAGATGTTAATAAGCGCTGTGGCCTTATAGGTTGAAGTACTACGTGTGGCGCGATCTACTTGGCTTAGGAGTAGCCACGTTTGGAAGTACTTGAGCTTTTTGCTATTAGTCGATACTAGTCGCGAGGTATGTGGACCTCTTCCTATCTCTTCTAGCATGATATGTGTGAACTATGTAGTGCGGTGGCGTCATTGTGCTAAATGTATTTGATTGATTTAAAACATAAAGTGTTATAACGGCTTTATGGGAAGTTGGTTATAATAGCTTTATGTGGATAAGCACATACTTTGTGGGTTTTAAAAAAGGTAACTGATTTGAATAATAACTGGCTTGATATGTGTTAATAAAGAACTTGAAGCATTTCAAAAGATCTATGAATCGTTTTGAAAGAATGAGTATTACTTGGGTTTTGAAAGCTTAAGAGTTATACTAGCTTTATGGGAAGTTAGGTATAACGGCTTAAGAATGTTTTACTGGTTTCGGAAATCAGAATGTGTATCGACAAACCACTGCAGCGTTAATAAAAGGAAAATGTATTGACTAAAGAAGTATTATTAAAACCAGTAGAAACCTCCATCCGCATAGAAGCTAAGATGAGACAAAATGATATTACATTTCCTAGATCATGGCTGCTTAATAAGAATGTTGTAAACAAGAATATCTACTCACTTATAAGACATAGGTTTCTAAAAACGTTTAAAGGAGAATTATGTTTTAAAGGATTTAAAACTATGAACTACGAAACCTTTTTCTAAAATGAGAAACTTGAGCATTCGAAATTAGGCAACTTGAACGTTTGGAAAATAAGGTTGTCACTTGATTTTTACAAAGGAAAGCATTTTGGTTTACTTAACAATGTTAGTCACCAAATCTTATACTACGGGTATCGGGTGACCTTTGTAAAGGAATGGATCTTAAAAGGAATTTAACTGACGTAGTACTTTAAGGTTAAAATCCGACTTTGATATAAAATGAAAGTACCTTGAGTCGTGTGTAACTTCAGCGATACTTGTTGTTATGAAACTTGACCATGTTACGTGTGATAGCCTTGTTGTGTAAATCGCGTGTTCTACTCGACTACCGGTTCATCCGAATGTATATCACTTGACTACCGGTCATCCGGGAATGTATATCACTTGATTTAGGCTCATCCGGAATGTATTTCACTTGAGGACCGTTCATCGGAATGTATTTCACTTGAGGCCAGGTTCATCCGGAATGTATTTCACTTGAGGCCGTTCATCAGAATGTATTTCACTTGAGGACCGGTTCATCCGAATGTATTTCACTTGAGGACCGGTTCATCCGGAATGTATTTCACTTGACTACGGTTCATCAGAATGTATTCCACTCGACTCTGGTTCATAGGATGAACAGAATGTATTCCACCATTTTCTATATTGGGTCCATAAGGCGGGCGAGACACATTATCGTATCACATGATTTGTACCTAGGCTGGCGGTGAGGAAGGAGTTCCACGGGCATGAGGATGACTTTTAGGCGTGAGTCCACGACTTGACATATCGCTTCTATGTTGTGAGCGTAGTTTGGTTATCATACATGTCTCCGCTTTATATAGACTACTATGATTTCATTTACTGATTTATTTTCGTTTCACATACTCTTTTGTTATCGACCTCCTTGGCTGCGTTCATCTGCGCGGTAAAGGTACACCAGTCATTGATCCTCGCTCTTAGGGTCACAGTTCAGCATTTGGGAAAGCTCCGTTTCTCCGGAGGCTTATCAGTGGTATAGTCCCCTGTTGTTGTAGGTGTTTACATTCAGGGGTATGGCGGGGCCCTGTCCCGCCATTGTTGTCGTATCATTTCTTAGAGGTCTGTAGTACTGTCGTGGGCAGGGTTTGTGAAAAGGATTAAACTGTTCATTTGTAAAAGTTGTTATTTTTATATGCCAAAAGGCAAGTTTTCCTCAGATTACTGTTTTGTACTTCACTTGTTTCATGTATATGTTTTATGTTCCGATTACTGGATGTTGTGTCACTAGGTGCCGGGGTAAGGCACCATCACGCCCGATTTGGTCGTGACATGTATGGTGGTGGGGTTAGTTTATGGTGGTCCCGCGTGATGGGAGTCGTGAGGTGTTTGGCCCAAGTTTAGTTAACCAACAAGTTCGTGGATGCGTTCGACCGATTGGTCAAGCCGATGGGCGACCCATCGTGTTTTTCGGTCGACCGTTTACTGTGTGTTGAGTTATCCGAAGGTTGTAAGGCTGCAGGCGCCTACCTTCACCTTATGGCGACGGTGGAGCCAGTGCAGTTGTTTTTGTTTCGAAGTTTTACGGCGGGGGTTGAGAACTCGGTGAGTCTCGAGTGCATTCGCCCTCGGGCGATGTTTGGATCTCGAGGATAGTTGTGGGGATTGTTGTCTCTGTGGAGGTAGTGTTTAAGCTACCATTTGGTGTTCGGATGTCGCCTTATGAAGCACTTGAGGCGGAAGTGTAAGTGGCGATCGATTGGTTCGATGTTAGCAAGGTTCGAGCTAGTTAGCTTGTTCCGGAGATCGTGGATAGTGAAGCTTGTCTAGAAGAAGTTACGGCGGCTCGGAGGAATCGTGCGGATAATCGGCGACGCTTAGAGTTCAGTTGGGTCGGTCTTCTTGAAAGTACCACCGGACAGTGTGAGTTTTGGAAAGCGAAGGAACTTAGCGGGTTACTTTAGGACTTTTGAATTCATGTGAAGAATAGGCCGTTGCCTATATGTTGGATTTTGCCGTCAGACTTAGGAGGCGATACGTCCGATCGTATTGTTATGTTCGGGAAAGTATCGGAGATCCATACAGAGTGTTCCCAATTATTAATGACCACGTTAGAGATAGTAACCCCGAGTTTTGGAAACTGAAGCAGTATCAGAAATGTGGTAGGTTATGAGAAAGAGTTCGAGTGTACAAGAAGTGTCAATGACCTCGAGGATAGCATTCAGCCCGGTACCATTTGTGGGTCGTCGGAGCAAGGCTCGCGACAAAGTGACAAAAGTGGTATTATTTTTGACCCCGGGGAGAGGTATTTGTGGTGATGTTAGAGGTGTTTCCTCGTGGACTTGGATGGAGGTATTTGCGCGGGTGTTCTGTGGCCAGGTGTGGCAGGATTGTTCTCGTAAGTATAGTAGTGAAGACTATACCGGCGCGCGTTTGTTTTGAGACTTAGAAGGAACATTCGGGACGAATGTTTCTAAGGAGGGGAGAATGTTATACCCCGTATTTCCAGAGTATGTACGTAAGGACGTACGTAGAAAATTTGAACTTTTTAATAAGGCTTGGCCGAATTAATTTTTGTGCACAACACCCGGTTAGAGTCATTTTTCGACGAAACGTTTCCACAGCTTTCGTAGGGGAATTTCCGGCTATGTCATTTATTATTTTTGCGGATTTTTCCGAGAGACGTAACATTTTGGACCAACGGGAGGGTGACACTCACATTGGAAGCTTTGGACGACATTATGGACGATTTGGGCTTAAGGGAGTAGGTAGGATATTTTGTGTTGGTTGGTGTGGTAGATGGATAAGGTGTACTTGGGTGAATCTTGGCCTTACACTTGTGTAGCACTTGGCTTGATCTTGGCCATTGGTTGGCCATTGGTTGGCCTATAAATACCACCCTATGTTGAAGACTTTCTTCATCCTAAAATCTTCTAAGTGTTAAAATCCCTCCCTCTTCCTTCTTGTGGTTCTCGTCCAAGAGCCTTCCCCCTCCCCCTTGAGTGGCCTTGTGGCCGAGAGCCTCCCCCTCTCCCCTTTGTGGTGCTAGCCGTGGGGTACCCCCCCCCTAGCCTAGTTGTTTTCGTATAATACCCCTTTTTTTGTGGTGTAGAAATACTCTCCAAGTATTGTTATAATGCCCAAATTACCTTAGCCATATACCTTGTAGTATTCCAAAGAAACCCCTATACGAAAAGCCCAGAAATACTATTATACTTCCCGTCAGTCACAAAACCGAAACCCTAAGGAAATCTCCATAGTTAGTTGGAGTGTTATGTAGAAGTTGGTTAGAACTTCTAAGGGTGGTTTGGAGCGGGTTGGAGCGCACGGAGTTAGAGCTAAACCTTGCTCAAGATCGACATTATAACTTGGATAATTTTGGGCTTATCGAGGTAATTATCTTGTCCCTCTATTGTAATTGGAAATTACATGATTGTTAGGCTATATAGTTGAAGTATACTATATTTAGAACTGAACGTAGTTATCGGCAATGTCTTTTGACTTAAGCCTGAATAATAAGAAACCTTTTCGAAAGAAGAGTCTTGGTAATTACATGGATTTGTATTCTGAGAGACTTGTGTAGCTTTGTGTAGTAGAATCGTACGTCAGGTTAGGCGTGCAAACCCCCTGCAGGCCAGTGGCGGCCTCGATAAAGGAGGAGATTTACGCTGTTTGTGCTTCGAATTTTAGAATGTTCTACGATAAGATCTAAATGTTAATAGCGCGCGTGGCCTTATAGGTTGAAGTACTACGTGTGGCGCGATCTACTTGGCTTAAGGAGTAGCGGCGTTTGGAAGTACTTGGGCGTTTGCTATTAGTCGATACTCGCGAGGTATGTGAACCTCTTCCTATCTCTTCTAGCATGATATGTGTGAACTATGTAGTACGGTGAGGCGTCATGTGCTAAATGTATTTGATTGGTTTAGAGCATAAAGTGATATAACGGCTTTATGGGAAGTTGGTTATAACGACTTTATGTAGGAAGAAAATACTTGTGGTTTTAAAAGGTAAGCGATTTGAACTATAAGCGGCTTGTTATGTGATAATAAAGAACTTGAAGTATTTCAAAGATTTTGAATCATTTTGAAAGAAGCGCAATACTTGGGTTTTGAAAACTTAAGAGTTATACTAGCTTTATGGGAAGTTAGGTATAACGGCTTAAGAATGTTTTCTTGATTTGAATCGGAATGTGTATCGACAAACCACTGCGGCGTTAATAAAGGGAAATGTTTTGATTAATGAAGTATTAATAAAACCGGTAGAAACTTCCATCTGCATGAAGCTAAGATGAGACAAAATGATATTTCTAGATCATAGGTCACGTAATAAGATTGTTATAAACAAGAATATCCTACTCATAAGGCTTATGTTTCTTAGATGGTTTAAAAGAAATTATATTCTTAAATGAATAAGACTATGAGCAGCGAATCCTTTCTAAAATAAGAAAGCGTGAACATTTGAAATTAGGCAAACTTGGGCGTTTGGAAAATAATGTTGTTACTTGATTTTACAAAGGTAAGTGTTTTAGTTTACTTAAAAAACGATCGCTCTATTTTTATACTACGAATTGCGTGACTTATGGGAAAGAAAGCGGATCTTTTAAAGATTTAATGTGTGAAGTACTTTGGGGATAGATACCCAAACTTGTTAGTAGAAAGTACCTTGTGTGAATAACTTGATTGTATTGGTTTGTGATAGTCTCGTAATACTTTCTTGTTGATTTGATAAGTAAACATGTTAGGATGCTACGTGTGATTAGTATCTTGTGATTATTATGTAAGGGGGTCACTCTTGTTGTGCTTACGTTGTCAAGCGTTAAGCCGTTATCTTGTTATTATATCACATACCCTTGACTTGTTATCACAGGGCTTGCCACCCTTGATGCGGTCTATCGGCTATCACGGTCCTTGTGACTATCGCGAGTTGCGGAGCTCGGGATTGATCATTCGGGTGTTTAGCACGATGCGGGGATGCCCTATCACGGTCTTTGAGGACTATGCGGTCTTTGAGGACTATGCGGGCTGCGGGAGCCTAGGTGGATACGGGGTTAAAGCGCCTCGATGCGGTATACCTCGGGCGATGCAGGACCGTGATTCGAGAATACCTCATGCGGGTGCGTGTGTGACCTATGCGGGCTGCGGTAGTTCGAGGATAGACGCGCACATTGATCTGCGGGCGAGTGGCGGCCGATCATGTGGTGCGGTGCAGAAAGACCTCGTGATGCGGTTATGGTATTTTGTTTGTCTTTGCGGGTCTTAGTAGTCGGCCACGCCTTACTTACTTACCGCACGGTTATTGTGATGACTTGAGGCGTGAGTCACGACTTGACATATTTGTTTATTTATTGTGAAGCGTAGTTTGGTTATCATACATGTCTCTGCTTTATATAGACTACTATGATTTCATTTACAATATTTATTTGATTTCACATACTAGGTTTTGTTATCTTGACCTCGCCCGAAGTGCGTTCATCTTGCGAGTAAAGGTACACGATCGTTGATCCTCGCTCTTAGGAGTCACGATTCGGCATTTGGGAAAGCTCCGTTTCTCGGAGCTTATCTTGGTATAGTCCCCGGTTGTGGTAGGTGCTTACCTTCAGGGTATGGCGGGGCCCTGTCGTCGTTGTTATCATATTATTCGTAAGTGCAGTAATGCTTTGTGGGCGAGTGGTAGAAAGGGATATGCTATTCAAAATTGTTATTTATATATATCTTGTGGTAACCGTTTTGGTTGCTGTCTTCTTATTTCAACGTCTTATTACATTGGTTTCATGTATTGACTTTATGTTCCGATTACTCGATGTTGTATCACTAGGGTGCGGGGTAAGGCACGATCCACGGGCCGGGCGGGTCGTGACATCGACCGTGATTCGAGAATACCTGCATGCGGGTCGGGGGCCTATGCGGAGCTCACGAGTTCGAGTTAGTATGCGGGGTTATACCTCATGCGATCTATGTGGCCATGCGGACAGCGAGTCGGGGCGTTGCTTGAGTAGCTACCCTCGATGCGGGGTTATACCTCATGCGGGCTATGTGAGTGGCCTATCGGACTCAGGGAGTCGATTAGGCTTGCGAGCGATAATATGGCGAGTGGCCTGCTTTGATCATTCGCGGCCTAGAAAAGACATTACGGTTTACTATTGTTGCTCTTGTTTATGATGTGGCACTATATGCGGTCCTTAGTTGTTTCATACATACTTGCAAACTGATTTTAAAATGATATGTTTTCATTTAAGTATTTCTGATTTCATATACTTAGTACTGTTATCTTGACCTCCTTGAGGCTGCGTTCATGTCGCGGTAAGAGCGGCAGTGCTAGATCCACATTCTTAGGATCTCTACGTTGGTGTCGGGAGCTCCATCTTTTAGGAGCTCTACTTTTAGGTATGATCTCACTGTTGTAGATAGTTTTGTCTGATCGGGGTATGGCGGCCCTGTCGCCATAGTTGTATATTTCCTTAAGTGCATGTAGTCGTATTTATGCGATGTCGGATGCTGCTAAAACCATGTTTTTATATATATATCTTAGAAAGCGGCGTTTTCTCACATAAAGCGTAGTCGTATTTTATAAAGCGTTTCTGTCTTGTATTATATTCATGGTTACTCGATGTATGACTACTTGGGTGCCGGTAAGGCACGATCCACGGGCCGGGCAGGTCGTGATAAGATAATTCCTCTCTCGGCGTATTGTTGTATTCTGATTATGCCTCGAGGGAAACAACAGCCGAGAAGGGCAAAGGAGTAGCGAGGCTACTAGTCGACTCGAGAGAGTTGATAGGGCTTATGCCCGAGGTATCCGGATGTTGTTCGATCGGCGAAGTTAACCTGCGCGAGCTTTGAGGCGGGCACGAGCCTCGATTCTCGATTAGGGGAAGACTTTAGGAGTCATGAAGGAAGCCGTTATGTTATTGACCAAGATAGCGATTACTCTGATTTCATCGGCGAGAGGTTACTCGGCAATCTGAGGCAGTGTCACGAGGATAGAGGCGTAGCGGAGATCTGCGTAGAGGCTGGCCGGTTGGTTATTCGGTGAGTTTTGGACAAGGCGCCTCAGCGTCAAGTGAGATATTTGTCCCACCTACCCAAGCATACCCCCGGTTCCACGGGTGGGATATTGGACCCCACAAGGTATTTAGGAGCCGATCCAAGATCCAGAGGTCGAGGTTCTCAGAGGAGCAGAGAATTTTCTCGGTCGAGGCCACCTATTTGTTATACCCCGTAGTTCCAGGGTATATATGTGAGGACGTACGTACGAGAATACGACAGAAATTTTGGAAAGAAAGAAAGATGTGATTTTTCGACGGAAAAGTTTAGGTTTTGTGAAGAAAAAGGTTCGTTAATGGGAATTGGATTCCCAGTTTGGTATTTGGACTTCTTGGATTATATTAGAATTTTGAGATTTTATTTTGGAAATGGTCACGTGGGGCCCACGGAGAAATTCTACAGTTTTGTGAGCCCACTTTGTTTTTGAGATTTTTGGTATTTTGGATATTTTGGAAGGCGAAATATTTTGGGACAGTAGGGGCGACACGTGTCACCCCACGTGGCCACGTGGTTGGCCGTTCTTGTCGACAGCTTTGGCGAAATGGTGTGGACAAGTGGCAAGCCAACTTGTCCAAAGTTTTGTGAAGCCATTTGGAGGGTGGGACCCACACACACTTGTCCCAAGATCTCACCACACACCTTGCATTGATCTTAGCCCTTGAATCCTCTATATAAACCCCTTAAGTTGAAGACTTATTTTCATCCACACTTGATATAATTTCCGAGGCAATACTCACTCCTTTAGTATTTTCGTCCACCTCCACTTTGTGTAGTGAAATACTTCATGTATTGTAGTATAATCCCAAATACCTTAGCCTAGTATCCTAGTAGTATTCCAAAGTTGTTTTAATACTAGGAACGCGGAAATGCTACTTTATTCGATAGTCATGAACGAAACCTAGAAAAATCTCCATAGCTTGGTTGAAGTGTTAAGAGAAGTTGTTTAGAAACTTCTAAGGGTCGCTTGGAGCGGGTTGGAGCGTAAGGAATTGGAGCTAAACGTTGCTCAGGATCGACTTATAAACTTGGATAATTTAATTTTGGGCTTATCGAGGTAATGATCTATGTCCCCCTATTGTAATTGGATATTACATGTTGTAGTAGTTATACTTGAGTATATTATATTGGAAGGATGATTATAAAGGATTGAACTATATTTACATTGGACTGTACTTACAGTAGACTCGTGTAGTGTTATTGTGAAGCAGAATTGAACACGTCCGGTTAGACGTGTAATCCCCTGAGAGTTGTTGGCCTGGTAGCGGGCCTTGATAGGGGAGGAGATTTTTGTGATAGCGGGTGGGGGAGGTGCTGCCGAATTTTCTGTAGAATAAGGAATCTTGTATTTAGAATATTCTACGAAAAGAACTAGAGATTGATAGATATATTGTGGCCTTTATAGGTGGATCTTCTACGCGCGGCATACTTGACTTGGCTTGTGGTTTAAGCTAAAAAGGTATGTGATTCTTCTTATACTCTTGAGCATGATTGTTGTGAACTATATAGTACAGTAGACGTACATGTGTGAAATGAGTTTTGTTTGTTTTAAACATAAAGTGTTATAATGGCTTTTATGGGAAGTTAGTTATAACGACTTTATGAAAATAAAAGAAAGATTTGATTTTGAAAGTTAAGAGACTTGATCTTGAAAGATAAGAGACTTGACTTATAAACGACTTGTTTTCGGAAAAGGAGAAGTAACTTGATTTAAGTATAGGTTACTTGTTTTGGAAAGAGTAAGTTATTGGGTTTTAAAAAGTATACTTGATGTTGTTTAAAAGAAAAGCATTTGGTTTTAAAAGTGTAGAGTTCTTGATTTTAAATTTTATAAAGATTTTCGGAAGGTGTAGTAATTTGGTTTGAAAGGAAAACGTGTTTTTAATACTACGAGTATTAGTATCATGTGGCTTTTACGTAAAAAGAGGTCTTTTTTTTGAAAGAATGAAAGTATGTAGTATTTTGGGTTTGAAACCCGGATTGTTGATTAAAATGAATGTATGTTGAACTTGCCTATGCTTGTTGTGATAGTCTTTGATGTGCAAGTGTTTTGTTGATATGCTGTCGTGACTCTCTGGGAGGGTCGGCTATCTGATTGATTGATTGGACATACTGACGTTGGGTGGTCGCAGTATCGTCCACTTTGAGTATTGGCGGTTGTTTTACATGCGTCGTGACTCTGCGGGAGGGCTATCGATTGATTTCCTTTGGACATCTTGTGCGATGGATGTTCCACGGGCATGCGTCGATGGGATGGTTTCATGGCCATGACTTCCGAGGTGAGATCTTGGGGCATGCGGTCATTGTGAGGTTGATTGTTAGTCCGTGGACCGGTAATCCATGAAGCTTGCGCGGTGGCGGCGATCACGGGCTTGATTTATGCGTGTGGTTGACACGCTTTAGATACTTGTTACGGTCATTTTCTCGTGTATGCCGTGCTTTATGGTAGATAGCTTAAGATACTTGCCTCGATGCGTATCTTGTGAGGCGGTAGGCTATTATGCGTTAACAAGATACTTGCCTCGGCGATTCGTGGCTAGCTTTTGGGTAGTAGTTGGCTTAGTACCTTGCGTGATGGGATATGACTAGCTTTTGGGTAGTAGTTGGCTATTCTACTTGGCGTCGGTTTGATAGCGAGCGGGATCTAGTGTTGACTTCACGTATGGGTGTTGTTTTACATCATGTCTTTGCCGTGATGAGAATGAGTTCCACATGCATGATTGATATTATGGCGTGAGACCCATAGTTATGTGAGTGATCATTTTGGGGATGTCGTCCTTACTTGCCATCTTGTTTACTTATCGCAAAATGGTTTTATAAAATGATGAAATGTGATTTCATTCACAGTATTTTGATTTCACGTACTTGGTACTGTTATGCGACCTCCTTGAAGCTGCGTTCATCTGCCGGTAGAGGTACACCGATTGTTGATCCTCGCTCATAGGATCGCGATTCGGCGTTAGGAAGCTCTGTTATACCCGTATTTCCGAGTATATGCGTGGGGCGTGCGTAGAAAAATTTGAACTTTTACATAGGCTTGGCGAATTAACTGTACCTGACACGATTAAGTCGTTTTTGTGAAAGCGTTTCCACGACTTTCGTAGGAAAATTCCGGCTATGTCATTTTTAATTTTGCGGATTTTTAGAGGCGAAACATTTTGGACCAACAAGAGGCGACACTTGTCACCTCTCATTGGAACACACTTGGCGGTAATAGTGGTGGCGAAAGTATGGCCATTGTGGTCGAGGTTGGTAGGATATTTTGTGTTAGTTGGCTAGTGTGCACTTGGCAAGATCTTGGCCTACACTTGCTATGCACTTGGCAAGATCTTGGCCGTTGGTTGGCAGCTTGTCTATAAATACCAGCCCTGGAAGACTAATTCATCCATAAATTTGCCTAAGTCTTGAAAGCTCTCTTTCTCCCCCTTGTGAGGCCTTAGCGAGAGTCCCTCTCCCCATGGCGAGAGTTCCCCACAGTGGGGTGGGCGAGGGTATACTCCACTCCTTGTGGTGCTAGTAGTGGGGTACCCACTGCCTAGTAGTTTTCGTATAAATACCCTCCTCTTGGTAGAAGTACTCTCAAAGTATTGTTATAATGCCCAATTACCTTAGCCGTATACCTTGTAGTATTCTAAGGTTATACCTATCTAAAGCCAGTTATACTATTATACTTCCGTCGGTCACTGGCCAAAACCACAAGGAAAATCTCCATGGTTAGTTGGAGTAGTATGTAGAAGTTGGTTAGAACTTCTAAGGGTGGTTTAGAGCGAGTTGGAGTGCGCGGAGTTGGAGCTAAACGTTGCCCAGGATCGACTTTATACTTGGATAATTATGGGCTTATCGAGGTAAATATCTTGTCCTCTTATTGTAATTGGAAATTACATGATTGCTAGACTATATAGTTGAAGTATACTATATATAGAAGCGAGCGTTGTTATCGGCAATGTCTTTGGACTTAAGCTTTGAATAATACTTACGGCAATGTCTCGCGACTTAAGCTGAATAATTAGAAACCTTTTGAAGAAAAGTCTTGACTGTAATTACATAGCAACGTATTCTGATAGACTTGTGTAGCTTTTACGTGAGGTAGAATTGTGCGTCCGGTTTAGGCGTATAACCCCACTGGTTGGCTTGGTGGCGGCCCAGATAGAGGAGGAGATTTCTGTTTGTTGCGGGAGAGTCTTTGCGAATTTTACGTAGAATGTTCTCTGAAGAGATCTAAATGTTAATAAAGCGCCTTGTGGCCTTATAGGTTGAAGTACTACGTATGGCGCGATCTACGTTGGCTTAGGAGTAGCCAAGCGGTTGGAAGTACTTGGGCGTTTTGCTGTTAGTCGATAATCGTCGCGGTATGTGAACCTCTTCCTGCCTTTTCTAGCATGATATGTGTATAACTATGTAGTGCGGTAGGCGTACGTGTGTTAAACGTATTTGATTGGTTTGAAACATAAAGTGTTATAACGGCTTTATGGGAAGTTGGTTATAACGACTTTATGTAAGTAAGAAAATGCTTTATGGTTTTAAAAGGTAAGCGATTTGACTTATAACTAACTTAATGTGTGATAATAAAGAACTTGAAGTATTTCAAAGATTTTGAATCATTTTGAAAGAAGAAGTAATACTTGGTTTTTAAACAAACTTAAGAGTTATACTAGCTTTATGGGAAGTTAGGTATAGCGGCTTAAGAATGTTCTCACGATTTGAATCAGAATGTGTATCGACAAACCAACTGCAGCGTTAATAAAAGGAAATGTTTTGCCAGTTAAGTATTATTAAAACCAGTAGAAACTTCCATCTGCATAGAAGCTAGATGAGACAAAATGATATTTCTAGATCATAATTCTTTGTAATAAGATTGTTATAAACAAGAATGTCTACTCGCACATAAGGTTTATGTTTTTGATTGTTAAAGAGAATTATATTCCTAAATAAATAAGACTATGAACTCTGAAACCTTTCTAAAATAAGAAACGTAAACACTTGAAATTAGGCAAACTTGGGCGTTTGGAAAATAATGTTGTTACTTGATTTTACAAAGGTAAGTATTTTGATTACTTAAAAAATGATCCTCTATTTTATACTACGGGTATTGTGTGACTTATGTGAGCAAGCAGTTCTTTTAAAGATTTAATGTGTGAAGTACTTTGGGGATAGGTACGAACTTGTTAGTAGAAAGTACCTTGTGTGCATAACTTGATTGTATTGGTTTGTGATAGCCTTGTAATACATTCTTATTGATTTGATAAGTAAACATGTTAGGATCTCGTGTGTTAGTATCTTGTGATTATTATGTAAGGGTCACTCTTGTTGTGCTTACGTTGTCAAGCGTTAAGCCCGTTATCTTGTTATTATATCACATACCCGCGACTTGTTATCTGAGGGCTTGCCACCCTTGATGCGGGTCTATCGGCTATCACGATCCTTGTGACTATCGCGGAGTTGCGGGAGCTCGAGTTGATCATTCGGGTGTTTAGCGATGCGGGGATGCCCTATCACGGTCTTTGAGGTATCGGTCTTTAAGGACTATGCGGGCTGCGGGAGCCTAGGTGGATATCTGGGGTTAAAGCGCCCTCGATGCGAGGTATACCTCGGTGATGCAGGACCATGATTCGAGAATACCTCATGCGGTGCGTGTGTGACCTATGCGGGCTGCGGTAGTTCGAGGATAGGCGCGCACATTGATCTGCGAGCGAGTGGCGGCCCGATCATGTAGTGCGGTCTAGAAAGACCTCGTGATACGATTTATGGTATTTTGTTTATCTGCGGGTCTTAGTAGTCGGCTATGCCTTCGTGCTTACCGTGCAGTTCTATTGTGATGACTTGAGGCGTGAGTCACGACTTGACATATTTGTTTATTTATTGTGAGCGTAGTTTGGTTATCATACATGTCTCTGCTTTATATAGACTCACTATGATTTCATTCTGATGTTATTTGATTTCACATACTCGGTACTGTTATCGACCTCGCTTGAAGCTGCGTTCATGCCGCGAGTTGAAGTACCGATCGTTGATCCTAGTTCTCGGGTCCTGATTCGGCGTATGGGAAGCTCGTTTCTCGGAGGCTTATCGGTGGTATAGTCCACTGTCGTTGTAGGTATTTACATTCGAGGTATGGCGGGGCCTGTCCATTGTTATCGTATCATTCTTAGAAGTGCATGAAATCTTGTTGTGGGCGGAATTTGTAAGAGGGTTATGCTTGTTCAAATTGCTATTATATATATCAGAAAGGTAACCGTTTTAGTTGCTTTGTCTTATTTTCTTGTCATATTACATTGGTTTCATGTATTGTCTTTATGTTCATTGATTACTCGATGTTGTGTCACTAGGGTGCGGGGTAAGGCACGATCCGGAGCCGAGTTCGGTAAGTGACAAAAGTGGTATCGAGCGATTAATCCTCGGAAAATGTCTCTGAAGTATCGGTAGAGTCTTGATTATCGATTGTGTTGTGCACCAATAATCCCGAGGCTATAGGATATTTAGGATTTGTTTCTATTCTTCTCACTCGAGATCGTGCCTTAGAGGCGTGTTGTAAGTTGGACTCTCTCGCGTATTTCTTTCCCACCTGTTATGCCTCGCGTAGGGCCGGGCCCGGGAGGCGGGCGGCGAGGAGCTGCGAGTAAGTTCGAGAGGGTTCTGAGAGCGCGAGCCCGGCCATCACGAGTTAGGTGCCGTTGGGAAGTTATGCTCGTCGCGGCCCAGCGAGTTTAGCACGGCGGCGGTTCCTACTGCGGCGCGACATTTGAACGCCGGTTCCACGGCCGAAGCAGAGAATATAGATTGTGAAAAGACAACCTGTTACTAGCTATGGATTTGGCTGCAGTGTATCTGGATGTATGCGCGGTCTTGATGAATATCTTAGAAGGGGTTGTCGAGAGTAATTCTTGATTGAAGCTTGAGCATGGCACGTATGCGGGCTTATGCGCGTGAGCCAAAGCGTAGAATCAGCGGGTTAACGAAGGACATGAAGAGGCGAGCGGCGAGGTCCTTTGGTAACTTTGAGTCGATCACCTCGCGGATTAGATTATGCACATCCGCGGTGCGAAAGGTTCTCCACGAGATTCGGGGCGTTCGGGGTATGCGGGAGTTGGTGAGCTCCAGCTTAGGTTCCGGCTTCTGCGTAGGTACCGGCCCGGATTGATTTTCCCGGTGTTCACGGTGTGTGAGCGTCATCGAGAATGTCATCTTTTAGTTAGTACTTGTTTTACTACGGCCGTCGAGTCGATGTCGAAAGAGTGTCCTTGTAGGAGGACTTAGCCTTGAGATCGATGGGTAGTCGTCACCTTCCTTAGCTATCGCCTACAGGCGAGTTTGATTAAACGACTTAAGGGAGTGGGCGGTGAATCTGAGTTTATCCTTAACCCTCTAGAGATTAGTGCGTATGATGAGATGAGTATATCTTAAGTGCTATGTTACGATAGCGATGGGTAATTTGTGATTAGAAATCATGGTTAGTAGCAGGGAAGATTGGGGATAGAAAGTGTGAGCCTTAGAGTGTTATACGTGGAGACCTTAGAGGCGAGGCCATCTCGAGTAAAGATGTATTGTTTATGTTTGACCCTTATAGGAGTGCATAGTGCGCGTGAATTATGTTTGTGGGATGAGTCACGGTAGTGTGGAATGAAAGAGGGTAGTTGAGCTAAGAAGACCGCTGGGTTTTCATGCGTGATTAGTGAGAGTTTTCCTCGGGAGCTAGCGTTTTGCGGCGTTGCGGGTTGAGTTGAGGCGGCGTTGCGGGTCGACCAGCGGCATGTTTGGTGGTAAGTCGGTTGTGTCACTAGGGTGCGGGGTAAGGCACGATCCACGGGCGAGTTGGTCGTGGCGGCTCAGTTTCTCCGGAGGCTTATCTTTTTGGTATAGTCCCCCGTCATTGTAGATACTTGTACATTCAGGGGTATGGTGGGGCCCTGTCCCGTCATAGATGTTGTTACATTCTTAGAGGTCTGTAGTACTGTTGTGGTCAGGGTTTGTAAAAGGATTTAACTATTCAGGTTGATATATATATATGTATATATTCAGGAAGGTGGCCGTGTTGGTTAGCCTGTTTCATACTTTATCTCTTGTTTCATGTTTAAGTTTTTATTTCCGCTGATTTTCTCTGATGTTGTATCACTAGGGTGCGGGTAAGGCACGATCCACGGGCAGGATCGGGTGTGACACTATTCCTCGATGTATCGGATGTAGTAAGCGTCGTTAGGAAATGTCGTTATGCGCAGTGTTTGTTTTATTGTGGCCGTCAAGCCATATCTTTGAGTAGGTCACTTTTAGAAAAACCTTTGGTGAAGTGGCTCGGCTATGAGCGATGGTTGGTTCCCTTTCCTCGCGGTATCGTTCCCAGGCGGGTGTTGAGATGTTAGCGGCCGTGGTAAGTCGGTGGGTTTATAGTTCTGGCGGTCCTTGACGCGAGATAGCGTGACTACGAGGCAGGATCGGAGGCGACATCGCGCGGGGTTCTGGTACATTTGATTCCTTTGAATCATCGTGCATTGTTAGATTCAGATTTTACCCTAGCGTATATGTTTTCCCTTTATTGCTAGAGTTGTAAAGTGATAGTACCCCAGCGGAGGGATACCTTGATTAGTAAAGTGAGAAGTTAAGAATGTTGACAAGAATGGTAAGTGGACTGAGACTATAGTTGTGTAGAAGCTCACCAGTAGTAATTGCCCATGTGATGTAAGGCCGATGGGAAGAATGTCTGATAGAAATACTTTGGCTTATGTGGCGAACCTCTAAGTGAATAGGGGATAGGGTAAGGAGTACCTTGAGATAAGAGAGATTTATTTCGGACTAAGAATGAGAAGTTAAGTGTGACGATGAGTCGGGTTATGGACTCGTCTGGGTCAACCGGTAGTATGGAATGGGGTGAGGTCGGTTGGTAGTGGTCCGTTATGTGGTAGGATCCAGGGATGCGGGCCCAAGTTTAGTTAATCTTTATGCGAGTTCGTGGATGCGTTCCACGGAACTAGGTCGTGGGACCGAGAAGAGCCTTAACGGGAATGTAAATAACTATGGCCAAGTTTGGATAGTAACTCCGAGGATTGGAGAAGAGAAACAAAATTTGAGATTTTATGCGTGTACTAGATGAGTTTGAAAGTGCGAAAGAATGACAAGTAAGGAAAGAAAGGAACTTCTAAGGATCCGTGTTTTAGAAAGCGTAACCTTGAGTTTTGTGAGAAGAATTCGCAGACGGAAGGTCCGTTGATATGTTCCACGTGTGTTATGAGGTGGCGTGTGTGGCATCATTGGTCTTATGCGATTTTGGTATTAGGCATAGTATAAAGATTATGCGGAGTTTGTAGATCTTGAAACCGACTAAGAACATTCGGGATGAATGTTTCTAAGGGGAAGAATGTTACACCAGTAAGTCGGGACATGTAAAGAGAATATGCGAAAGGAAACAAGACTTGGAAATTGATACGAAAGGAAGAATTGTTTTTCAGAGCGGAAATGTTCGAGCGTCGGAAAGGAAAAATGTTCGTTGTTGAGAATTGGATTCTCAAAATGTATTATTTGAAGAGTATGGAACCTATTAGCATTATGGAAATTTATTTTTCTGTTTGGTCACGTGGGGCCCACAGAAATTTTACGTTTGCGGGGCCACGAGGTTCACGGAATTTTTATGGCCGAATGAGAGGCGACACGTGGCACCCCACAAGGTCTTGGTCGAATTAGAGGAGGGTAAAATGGTCATTGACCATCTTGGAAGATAAGTCTTGAGCTTGAGTTGTTGACCAGGTCAGTAGTCCCTTGGCTTTTTAATTAATGATCCTTCATCACAGCCCACAAGTGTATTAATCTAAGCCATTCAATGTGTTATATATTCACTACACTAGTGCAAGACTAGCTTTTAACACTTAGAAAATTTGAGAGAACATTGAGCTTAGCCAATATTGCTCTCGGGTTTGGAGGTTCCCAGCGCAAAAAATTGTGATTTTGATCCATTGTTCACAAGACTTTGACCCAGTGTCCTAAGGGTATTATAAGGTTATCTCGATAGAAAGATTTGGAAAAGCGGAGTTTTCACGTTAGTCATGGCGGAAACTAAAGGAGTTCTTGACTTTGAAGTTGGAACTTGAAGATGGAGTTCTTCATAGGCCTCTAAGGAGTGCTTGGAGGCGTATTGGAACTTAAGGAAAGGAGCTAAGAATTGCTAAAGCGCGACTTTGAATCTTGGAAATTTTAAGGGCTTGGAAGGTATAAATTTTTCGTTTTAGCAATTAAGTTTACTTATTGATTGTAGCTATGGTTATTAGCAAGCATGAGTTATATATTATGTAGTTGGATTAGTGTATTGGCTATTGGAACCTAAATCAGAAAACTAGCATGTTTAGCCTTAAGACTACAATTCAAGTTGATTATTCGTTTAAGTAAATCGCATGTTGTATAAAGAAGGAAATTGTAGTTGTTGAAGTTGTTTATAACTATATAACATGTTAGACCTTAGAACTTGGAATTTGAAAAAGGGTTGGAAAAGACTTGTGTTGTGTTATTGTTGGCGAGAATGGCTAGTGAAGTATTAACTACTTGGTACAAATTGTGGGCGGAATTTTACACGTATTGTAAGAGTGTAATCCACTGTTTGGTTGTTGTTTGGAGCCTTAAATGTGGTGTGTTGGTTATTGTATTCGGCCTTGAAAAGGTGGCAAAGTGAGTAGAAACAAAGGAAGTCTTTGCCCGATTTTCCGTAGAATTAGAGACCGTGTACTTAGTATTATTCTCGTTAGAGACTAGAAGTTGATAGTCTTGTTGTGACCATTATAGGTTGACAAATTCTACGTCACGGCGTATTAGAAGCAGCTTGTGGATTTAGCGAAAGGTATGTGAACTATCCATACCTAGCATGATTCCTTAAGATAAAGAAAGTAAGTTCTACTCGTAAATGATCCGTTCCTTGGTTGTATTTGGATTGCCTAAAATAGAATTAGATTATGTACTCCTTGATTGTACTTTGATGTTTAAATTGTAAGTTGTATAATCCATTTCCTTAGTGAAGTTTGGATTCTTAAAAGTGAAAGTATTTTACTTAAAGTACATGGAGTCTTGAAAAGGAAGTGGTTTCCAAACCTTTTGGCTAGTGCCTTAGTTCCAAAACCTAAGGGTTGTTGTAATGACTTTAGGGGAGTTAAAGGAGTGATTTACTTAATTGTTTTAAGAGAGGAGAAATGACATGATTTAAGAGAAGTAACTTGTTTTAAAGGTGTGAGTTACTTGAGGTTTAAAAGTAGAATAAACTTGTTTTCTAAATATTAAGGGACTTGAAGTATTTTGAAAGTTAAGAAACTTGATTTGAAAGTTTGTGATACTTGGTTTTAAGTGTAAGTCTCTTGGTTATAAAAAAGAATGAAATTGTCTAAAACCATAAAGGGTTATAACGGCTTTATGGGAAGTTGGTTATAACGGCTTTATGGAAGGTTAAGAAAGTTGTCTATTTTGATTATTGGGCATAAGTTGCCTAGATTGTGAAAATTTGAAGTTACTTGATTTCAAACTTTGAAATGAGTTTTCTAAAAGTGTAGTAACTTACTTTGAAAAATAGACACACCTTGATACTACGGTGTTAGTATCTTGGGATTTTACATAAAAAGGAGTCTTTTAAGAAAGAGATATGCGTCGTAGTACTTTGGCTTATTAAATGAGAATTTATTCTATTTGTGCCTCAATAAGTACTTTGGCTTGTTAAATGAAATTTATTCTATTTGTGCCTCCATAAGTACTTTGGCTTGTTAAATGAGAATTTATTCTATTTGTGCCTCGATAAGTACTTTGGCTTGTTAAATGAGAACTTATTCTATTTGTGCCTCGATAAGTACTTTGGCTTGTTAAATGAGAATTATTCTATTTGTGCCTCGATAAGTACTTTGGCGTGTTAAATGAGAATTATGCTATTGGGGCCAAGATAAGTACTTTGTCTTGTTAAAGGAGACTTTATTCTAGTTTGGCCTCGATAAGTACTTTGGCTTGTTAAATGAGAATTTATTCTATTTGTGCCTCGATAAGTACTTTGGCTTGTTAAATGAGAATTATTCTATTTGTGCCTCGATAAGTACTTTGGCTTGTTAAATGAGAATTTATTCTATTTGTGCCTTGATAAGTACTTTGGCTTGTTAAATGAGAATTATGCGTGTGTGCCTTGATAAGTACTTTGGCTTGATTAATTGAGAATTGCCTATGTGTCTTGTGATAGCCTTTGAGTGCAAGGATTATGTTTTATTAAGTTGCGCGACTCTCGGTTGGGAAGTATTTGTCTTGTTAAGTACTTGGGCGTCAAGCGGTGATGTGGGATTCACGGGTATGCTTCCGTTATTTGTAGTACTTAGGTTAAATTCCGGATTTTTATAAGAAGACATGGTAGTGCTTATGTTTTGTTTGTGGCCGGTTGAGATAGGGTAAGAGTATAAGTGAGGATAAACCCCAGATGTTATACCACATTCTCCGAGGTAAGAGTATAAGTGAAAGGTAAACCCCAGACATTATACCCCCTTGTTTTGTTTGATGGTCGGTTGAGATAGGGTAAGAGTATAAGTGAGGTAAACCCCAGATGCTTTACCCTTCTCCGAGGTAAGAGTATAAGTGAGGGTAAACCCCAAGACATTATACCCTGCTTTACCACACCTTTCGTTTTCTGCTTGCGTGCAGTTTTAGGACACAGGTGGGACTTGGTGTTCATGTATGCCTATTGGTGTTATACTATATCATGGGCGCGGTGAGGAAGGATTCCACGCGCATGATTGATATTATGGCGTGAGACCCATGGTTATATTTTAGAAATGACTTGAGGCATCGTCACGACTTGTTATATTGCTTATGTATTTGTGTCTTGTAGGTTGGCTATCATACATGTCTCTGTTTGCTTAAGTGTTATGATTTCATTCTGATGCTACTGTTTCACATACTTGGTACATTGCCATCTTGACCTCCTTGAGGCTGCGTTCATGCCGCGAGTTTAGATGCAGCATTTGGTGATCGGCGAGTGTAGGACCACCTTTCGAGTTTTGGATAGCTCATACATTGGAGTTTATCTTTTTGGTATAAGTTCTTTCCGATCTGAGCTTTTGCCAGATTATGGGTGCAGCGGGGCCTTGTCCGTCATATTTGATAAAACTCTTAGAAGTGCTGTATTCATATGTGGGATTGGACTCATATGCGGTGTAGTGTCTTTTGTTTATGTATATATGGCGGCCTTATCGCCTTTGCCGCACGTCGTTGGTTTTAAAAAAATGAGGTGTTATTTAATTTCGCGATTTACTTGTGTTGTTAAGGTAGAAGGGTGCCCGGGTAGGGCACGATCCGCGCCGAGGTTGGGGTGTGACACTAGCTCGTGAAGACATGTACGAGATGAGGATTCCGGGCGTATTATATCGATTATTACCCGTGGCCATGCTTATCACGATGAGGATTCCCGGCATGCGACCGTGTTATGTATTATTACTCCATGGACTAGCTCCCCATGAAGACATGTACGAGATGAGGATTCCACGGGCGTGTTATATCGATTATTACCCGTGGCCATGCTATCGATGATGGATTAGGGCATGCGACCGTATTATGTATTATTACTCCATGGACTAGCTCGTGAAGACATGTACGAGATGAGAATTCCACAGGCGTGTTATATCACGATTATTACCCGTGGATTAGCTCTCCGAAGTCGTATGTACCGAGATGAGGATTCCACGAGCATGAGATATATATATATATATATATATATATATATATGTATCGTATATATGTATGCATGTGATGAGTAGGATGCCAGGCGCGTCACGTGGTTATATATTACACTTACTATCAGCGGTGGCGAAATTCCACGGGCGGAGATATATATATGTATTGTTTATGTGCCGTAGAAGCGGTGAGGTGGGATGCCGCGGCGCGTCACATGGTTATATTTTACACTTATGGTATCGGCGGTGATGAGATTCCACGGGCGCGCTTTGATATTTGTGGGCTTGAGACCGCTGCTGGACTATGTGATGATATTTGAGGCTTGTGTGCAGTAGTCTGTGTGACTATTGTTCGTATGTTGAAATAGTCTTTAAAAGGTAAGCGACTTTCATTACTATCACTTTGGCAAAGGCACGATTATCTTTGTTATTTTGGTTATCATACATGTCTTGACTTTATATAGTGTTATGATTTCATTCTGATATTTTCAATTTCACATACTTGGTACATATTTAAATCTTGACCTCGCCCGAGAGGCTGCGTTCATCTGCGAGTTGAAGTCGTAACTGGCGATCCTCGTTCTTAGGATCGTTGTTCAGCTAGTTGGAAAGCTCCATTATTTGGAGGCTTTGTATTTTGATCTGATTCCACGAGGTTGTAGTTTTATGTACATTCAGGGGTATGGCGGGGCCCTGTCCCATCACAGTTCTTATGTCAAAACTCTTAGAGGTCTGTAGTCATATCTTGCGGTTTGGGTAGTAAAGAAAAAAAAGAGGTAATAGCTTTTGGTTTTACGTATTTACTCCTTGTTACGTTTATGTATGTTCCGCTGATTATCTCTGATGTATACCTGTAAGGGTGCCCAGGTAGGGCACCAGTCGCGGGCCCGGGGTCGGGTCGTGACAAAAGTGGTATCAGAGCAGTTAGTCCTTTGAAAGTGTCTGAGGCCGTGTCTAGTAGAGTCTTGATTATCGGTGTATTGTGCACACATCTATAATCGGGAGGCTGCGGGACATTTAGGATTAGTTTCCATTCTTCTCACTGAGATCGTGCGATAGAGGCACGTGTTGTTAAGTCGTCTCTCACTAACGAGTTATATTGATTGCGGTATGAGAAAGCGTGATGACCGGGAAGGACTATGTGGATTGCGTATCGAGTTAGTAATAATTGTATTATAGTTGGTATTATGACATACGACTATCTGAGTTATGTATGAAATTGGGCAGCGTGTTGCCTACAATGATTTTAGATTACGGTTTGGTAAGGACTAAATGAATCTGGGAAGGTATGAAACGATTAATGAATTCGCCAAGGTCTTATGTTTTATTTTGAGATAATTAGGAAATGGCGGTATGCGATAGGGTAGTGAACCCTTAGAAGTCATGTTAAGGAACTTAATGGAATGGCATGTTAATAGATTAAGCTACGTGGTAGGCTTAAGAGAATTATGCGGATGAGATCCAGTATGGAGTAAGTAATGGTTGTTGTGATCAAGAAAACATGGTTATGGTATTATGGAAGTTATTGTACCAGTTTATGGGGGGACTGATAAGGTAGGCTTGGAACATGGAAATTGCAAAACTAAGAATATTGATAACCTCCGAGACCTTAGGTATATAAGGTCTTCTCGGGCAATAAGATTTAATTCAGACTTAGGGGAAGAGTTAAGTGCGACGGTTGGTTGGGTTGAGTACCTATGCGGGTGGCCCGCACGAAATGGAGTGGGATCAGTTGGTAGTAGTTCAAGCTCGTGGCCCAGTCCGCGAGGTGCAAGGCCAAGTACAGTTAATAGTTTCTGGGTTCGTGGGCGGGTTCCGCGGAACAGTCGTGAAGCGAAATGGCCTTATATTGTTCGATTTAATGCGCCAAAGGTGGAGGCCAGAATCGGTATGGAGGTTATGTAAGTATTCTAGTATAAGTTGGATTTACGGAAGAAAACAACGATGAAAGTGTAGGATCGTCGATTGGTTGGTTCCGTGAAGCGAGTTACGATAATTGGCGGACTTGATTCGTGGGTTGTGGATAAGCGAAAGCGGATGAGCAGCGTCGACACTTGGAGTTAGGTTGGCGTTTTTAGTATGAGTATTGTTATGTGGCCATGGGTGGCATATTTTGTATGAAGGGTGTAGTAAGCGGACTAAGTCGCTATCTAGTTAGATTGGACTCAGAAAGAACATTCGAGGGCGAATGTTTCTAAGGGGAAGAATGTTACACCCGTAATTCCGGGACATGAATAAGAGAATGAAGCGAGAACACAAGACTTGAAAATTAGTGCGAAAGAAAGAATTATTTTTCAAAGCGGAAAAATCTTTAACGTCGGAAAGGAAAAATGTTAGATGGTGAAATTAGATTCTCAAAATGCATTATTTGAGGAGTATAGAATGTATTATCATATTGGAAATTTATTTTCTGCAGTTTGGTCACGTAGGGTCCACAGAAATTATCACGTTTTGTGAGGCCCATGAGGTTCTGAGAATTTTATGGACGAATGGGAGGCGACCACGTGTCACCCCACTACATGGGCTTGCACTATTTGCCTGGTGAAATGGTCATTTGACCAAAGTATAGATGACCAAAGTCTTGCAAGTTAAGAGCTTGAGATAATTGACTAAGTCAGGAGCCAGCGATATTTTAATCTCATTCATCCAAACTCAACATGTGTTGTAATATAGACCCTCCAATGTTATATATAGTCATCCTAAGTAGCAGGACTTGTCTCTAACACTTAGAAAATTTCAAGACATTGTTCTTGTCCCTTAAGTTGCTCTCGGGTTTGATGGAACTCCCACACAAAAAAATTTCAAATTTGGTTCATTGTTCACAAGACTTTAACCCAAGGTTCCTAAGGGTATTTTAAGGATATCTCAATAGAAAGATATCGGAAAAACAATGATTTTACGTTAGTCGCAAGGCGAAAACCTAAGGTGTTCTTCAACTTTGAAGATGGAACTTGAAGAGGAGTTCTTCATGAGCTTCTAAGGAGTGCTTGGAGCGGATTGGAACATAAGAAGAGGAGCTAAAAGTTGCTAAGGATAGACTTTTACGCTTGGACATTATTAGGGCTTATTGAGGTAAAATCTTCATCCTCTTAATGTAATTGAAGATTACATGTTATATTAGTTAAGAAATGAGCATGTGGTACATATATTGAAGTTTGAAAAGATTTGGATCATGTCGACGTGTTAAAACCGAAAATGGACAAGTTAGCCATTAATGTTGTAATCAATTTGGTCGATAGTTACAATCGTCGCATGTTAAGAAAGAAAGGATTTATAGTTATTGTAGTTGTTATTATGTATATAACATATTGGAATAACAACTTGGATTGAAAAAGAAATTGAAAGGAAATTGATAATTGTTGTGACATTGTGGCCGAATAGGGCTTGGAATTATTGGACAGTTTTATATTGATAGTGGGGCAGAATTTTACACATTCTATTAGGTGTGTAATCCCCTTTGTGGTTTCTGAATTGTTGGGCCTTAAATGTGGCGTTTGGTTATTGATTTTCGGGCCTTGAAAAAGGTGGAAAAGTACGTAGAAACAAAGGAAGTCTTTGCCGATTTTCCGTAGAATAAGAGACCTATCATAGTATGATTACGTTAATAAGTGAGTTGATTGAAATGTTATGATTAA